>JAVTVY010044354.1:0-21266 GCA_036873755.1 Hanleya hanleyi | reverse complement strand
GCTCCAATTTTCGTACAACTGCTTGAGGGACCCCCTGTGACAAAGCTGATGTTGCTGCCCCAATTCTAAAGCTGTGGCTTTTGTATAAGCGAGGATCTAATCCAACAAGTGTCAAGACAGATTTGAGGACTTTTGTACAGTATGCATAGGGGACCAGTGTATGGTCACTGAACTGAAAAAGAGGACCAGAGGCATGTCGAAAGAAATTCAAATAATGCTGAAGAGCCCTCACTGGACATAATGTTGGGTCCCGATACAGTGGAATACTTATGGTCACAGGGTGCATGTCACTGTGTTTGAAATGTTTCAGAATAAGCGTTAGGCCGATAACATGAGTGGAATTGACCTGGAAGTCAAGGTCTTTAACCTGTAGGACATAATCGATTTTGTTAGTTTGAGATACCGTGAATTCCCCAACATGAAGGGCAATCAAAAACATGGCTTTGAACATGGATTTCTGAAGATATGCAGGAAATACCTTATCCACTGAACTCACCAGATTTTTAAGAATTGGCAAAGTGAATCTGTGTAGATTTATAATTTTGTACACCCTTCAGAACTTTACGAAGGAGAAAGTTATTGGTGACATCCCTCAAGCCCTCTAGTTTGTAGACAAAATTAATGGCAGATATGTAGGAGTGAATGGTGGAAGAACTGAGATTTTGAGTGAAAAGAAAAGCAACATAGTTTGCCAGCACTATTGGAGTGGCTGAAAAACTAAGACGTTATGCCTATCCGAAATATGCTTTGAACAAGTTTCATTATAACTTTTGACTTGGATGATGTTTGATTGATAATATCCACCAGGGCCGCATTATCAGTCATGAAAATGATCCTGTGGTTAGCCAGTTTTTCGCCCCAAATCTCTAAAGTTAAGACGACGGGAAAAAGCTCTTTGGCTGTTATAGACAAATCCTTAGTATCAAATTTCCAATCACCAGCAAACCATGAACTACCAACGATGGCGTCAAACCTTCCATGCACAGACGCTGCATCAGTATAGAGGCAGATTGTGTCCGAAAGCTCCGAAAACAGAAAACATAATTTTCCATTAAACTCAGATAAAAATTATAGCCACGCCTCTATAGCTGCATGCACCTCAGCATTGAGGCGGACATGGTAGTGAGGTTTTGACACTCCAGTGAAAAATCTTGGAGACGCCGCAACTACTGAGCAACAGAAATTTAGGTAGCCAAACATGCATGGATTGGAGCTCTCCAAGTGTGATTTTCTGCTTGCGGCGATATTTGCTAGCCTTAGCTAGCTTATCTTGGGGCAAACGAGCCATCATTTTGTCCGAGTCTAATTCTATGCCATATATGGCAATATCCTTTTGAGATTTTACGGTTTTTGAATGTTTGATTGGAATTCTCAGGTATTGACAAAGGGATATAAAATTGTCGAGATCCTGGCTGCACTTGTTGGAGTTAGCAGGTGCTACAAAGAAATAATCGTCAATCAGGTGGAACATACCAAACACTTTGAAATGGTGAAACCTAATCCACTGAAGACAACAGGTTAGGGACTCAAAAAATTTGCAGGAAGATGTTGCTCCCATGGAAAGGCAACGGTCATAATAAAAGTGATCTTCCCATGTGAAACCCAAGAATTGTTGTTCCTCAGGACGAATGGGTATCAAACGAAAAGCATCCTCACTGTCAGCTTTAGACATAAGGCAATGACGACCATGTTTTTGAACTAGAGTGATGGCATGTTCAATGGTATCGTAACTGACTTTGGTAACATGTTTTGGAATAGTCGAATTAATTGACAATATGTCATCTGAATAAGACAGGTCATCTATTAGGCGATATTTACCTACCTCGTTTTAAGGAACTATACCTAAAGGTGAACAAAACAGGTCTGAAAAGGGAGGAGAAGAAAATGGGCCAGCTATGCGTCCAAGCTTCAATTCAACACTTAATTTTTCTGAGACTAATTTAGGATGTTGATAGATGGACGAATGGTTTCTTGGAACAGTGGACCTGTGATGATTTGTCACGCCCAGGATAAATCCAAAAGTGAAACAAGGAATCTGGTTAATGTAGGGTCATAAGATTGAATGAGTGGGGAAAGTCGATTGACACGGAAAGGTGTCGGCAGTGACGGAGCACTACTCCTTTGACTTGCACTGGCCAGAGCTGTTTCCCCCCACGTTTTGAGCATTCGTGTTTGAATAGACAGTTAGATTGGGTGCATTTCTCAGATTTGCAGAAACTTACTCCAACAGTAACCCGGTGGACAAGAGGTGGCTTTCCGATTGGAACGAAAAGTAAACTGGGCCATGGGTGTTTGAAGGGATAGAGGACCGAAAGAAAAAATTGGACATGTAGGGGTTACTTTTGAGAGAGGATAGTCTCCACAGCTCATCGTGTACCTTTCCCCATTCCAATGGTTCCAGGGCTCGCAGTTTTCTAAAGTTCTCATCATAGAATTTGGCAGAAGTAAACCCGAACTACTCATTCAAGAGCCGCATATGCTGCCATACTTGATGAGACCAACAATATGATCAGGGAATTTTCAGCAATGAATAGTCATGAAAATATCATATGCATGTAACCACAGAGTATTTCTTGTATTGGGAAGTTACACTCACCCGAGAGCCACTGGCGGTAAGTTTTATGAAAGTATCATCGTCGTGGGGGTTAATTCAGCGTCCCAAAATCAACATACTTGCTAGCAAATATTTTTGCTCGATTCTTTTCACCCACATTGAAACCTAAAGGCAAGCTAGAATATCTCAAATTCAGTTTGAACCTGTCCTCATCATTTTGATTGTTTCCAAAGTCCAGAGAGGTGGACTTACCCAGTATCTGGGTAGGAAAAACAGAAGCGGACACAGATGCCCCCTCGGTACATGTAGCATCAGCTCCCTCAGCATGGTCAGGTATTGGAGATGGAGAAGATGGGATACCCTCACCAGCATGGTTGACATGTGTATATGTCTCAGTGGGATTGGCCTCCTCCCTGGCATCCAGGATTTTCATCACTTCCAAGGCCACCTCCGATGCAGGAGGACATCTGTGAGGAGCATCCGTGACATTGCCTCTTGCCTTTTTGGATGCAGTGAAGAGGCCCTCAGACATGGTGGGACAGACTGCTTACGAGATGGTCTTGGCATCATGTCCAGCTGGAATAACAAATTGCTAACGGAGGAGAACAAAATATGTATTTTACTTGTATACGTAATTGTTAAAAACATGGCACACTTTGATATGTGGCACTCTCCCATATGCAGATGAAAAAAAATCAATGCAACATATGGCACACTCTCCATATGTGCATCAATAAGATCATATGGCACACTCCATATGTGAATTGTTAAGAACATGCGGCACACTCTCCATATGTGCATCAACAAAAACATATGGCACACTTCCATATGTAAATACAATCACACCATATGGCACACCTCCATATGGGGATTGTTAAAAACATGTGGCACACTTCCACATGTAAATCAATGCAACATATAATATGATACCATAATGACGTGTGAAAATGATGTATACAAACTATTTTTCCAGTACCAAGAACGGTGAATATCCTTTGCTTCTTGTCAGTATGGCATTCTAACCGTCTGTGTTATGCGTGTCGTGTGCAAATACATGTTGTATATAGGATAAACGGGTTTTGCAAGAGTACAAAATACTGCCTCGTGAAACAAGTGATCACGGTTGAGGCAGAGTGCGTTTACCTCCCTCCGCAATAACACAGGAACATTCTTCCCGTGATAAACTGAATGAGTGCAAAGGCACTCGATATCTGAACCATTCCATTTCCATCCCTAAACTGCCTGCTAGTGTGTATAAGAAAAAAATATATATATAACTTCTTTCTTCTTAGCCATTCGCCCACAAATGCAGACAAACGCGAACCGGCTCGTCTTGGAAATGTCACTTTCCCGGTACCGTACCCATGGCAAGCACGTGATATGTAGGTCAACGCTGGGGGACACCACCTCCAGCTCATTAGTTCTCCTGTTCCTGTGGTTAATCTTGGGCAAGAAATATGTATAAAGAATCAATAAAAAATCAATAAAATATTTTATTTCTCTGAACTGAAAGAATCAGTTGATTTGTTATTCTTGTTAACTTATTAAGTTATGAAATGAAATGAGCACGACATGACCTAGTGAAAACAAAACAGCAGCAAGAAAGATAAAAATATTCGAGGAACCGTAACCCACCCCACAAGGGCGGATCTACAGGGGGGGGTCAGGGGGGTCCGAACCCCCCTCCCCCTCCCCCCCATGAATCCTAAATTTTTTGGGGGGGATCAGCGAACCCTGGAATTCCACGTAGAAATAATGTCTTGAAATGATATGTAAATTAATTGAATGTGGATTATGTAATTAGAGTATCTGTATGTGTATTAAACAGACCATCATCTATTCATGTAGTTTGTGAGTGTACTATTTAAGTTGGAGTTTCAATATGTATCTAAAATCAGATATTATCGCCGGGAGCGCATCACGTGTTATAGGCCTGTTTTATTTGTGTTAAACCAGGAAGTCAAATGGTGTCAGTCATATTCTTCAATATCGGTGCTTGTTTATGCGAAACAAATGTGAAAGTAGAACAATAAATGAATTCAGCTACATATGAGCTTAATTCCCATTATTTCTTGCAACTCAGGGGAAACCACTCTAAATGCCTTTTTAGGTTTATGTTGTAATACCACAGTTGTCTCCCATTGATTGATCTGTTCGAGTTGTCTTAGTGCATATGCCGCTAGTCCGGTCATAAAGTTTACACGCAGACCAGTGCCCAAATTCTGGATGATACCACGCACGTTTTGGTTAAATTTTCCCATGAAGTTTTAACGGATCAAAACGAAATCTTTTCTGAATTATGCCTCGTGCAAGACCGCCAAAACGCAGGGAACCTCGCAGTATTGATGTGGTCCAGCCTACGAGACCGAAACGTACTAGAAAGGCTGCTTCCCGTCTTTTACCCGTCGAGCACGAGGTTGCACGCACTGAGCATGCTGGCACCGCCTCACGACTAGCTAAATAATATATAGCCCTCAAGAGTATGAGGGCTATAGGTCGGCCCCAGTCACCTCCAGCGAGGGTTTTAGATAATTTTATTACGAATCACCCACCTCTGAAACTGCCGTACATCTAATCTCTATCCCCTCCTGCCCACTATTTTAAAATCTTGAGCACTATTGTGAAATAGTAACGAATATATCGCCGTCTGAATTTTCCAGTCGAATTCCACTTTAAATGCGCCATGTTAACCATATACAGTGACGTCACCAACATGGCGGCGCAGAGAGTCGAAGTTCACGACTGGAAAATTCAGACGGCGATATATGCGTCACTATTTCACAATAGTGCTCAAGATTTTAAAATAGTGGGCAGGAGGGGATAGAGATTAGATGTACGGCAGTTTCAGAGGTGGGTGATTCGTAATAAAATTATCTAAAACCCTCGCTGGAGGTGACTGGGGCCGACCTATAGCCCTCATACTCTTGAGGGCTATATATTATTTAGCTACTCACGACCAGTTCGCCAAGAGGTCATCCCTGCTCCACAACAACAACAACGTGTGGTCGGTGATCATGAGGATGGTAATGGTATAATAAGTATCGATTATGGCACACAAAATCAGAGTCACAATCACGGCATATTGCTGAAACTGATAATTCTGTATTTGTCGAGGCCTTGGAAGATTTCAATCTAATTAATTCCATGGTATTGGTAGGGCAGATTAGGTCCCATGTAAATACACTGTGCAGTAAGATTTCACCCAACCCTTCTGTAAATATTGAGCGTGGAAGGTACACAAAAGGGGTGCCTAGGGAGAACAGATTATGTTCTCTTTGTAATGTGGTAGAAGATGAAAAACATTTTCTATTGGAGTGCCCATCTCATATTGACATGCGTATTGAACTGTTTGTGGTTGTGGGGTCTATATCCCCTGGTATACTCGATGGGGAGGTAGAATCAGTTTTTGTTGCACTAATGTGCAGTCCACACCAAAATATCATTAATGCTGTAGCTAAGTTCACTCATGCATGCTTTTCGTTATATTCAGTATGAATGTTGGATCACTTAGTTCATGTAGTTCATTGTGATATATACACATGTGGATACCCGGTGGGATGGTTTCAAGATAATAATATTGTTTGTGCTTTTGACTGTTCTAATTGTATTGCCTTTGGCCTGTATGGCATAGCTGTGCAAATAAATCTGAATCTGAATCTGAATCTGTAATGCGCATGTGTCGAACAAAACAACATCCGGGCCCAAAAGCACATGGCTAGTTAAACCACACCCACCACGTGTATCCATGTGCTTTTGGGGCCGGATGTTGTTTTGTTCGACACATGCGCATTACATAAACATGGCGGCAATTAGAAATTTTGGAGGCTAGAGAAATTGTTGAGAAAATGTTTCGATTTTTCTGCTTCGTTCAAGGCATTCAAACATTCCAATGACACCAACCACTCAACTTTAGGTGATCATAGTACGGAAAGAAAATATTCAGGAAAGTGTAAGAGGTTTGAAAGTAACTATATTTTGGACGTTTTGTTCCAGTTCTTTTTCACTTTTACCTACCGTGATAAGACGCCAAGGCTTTCGCTTGGCGTCTTATAAGGCTAGATCTTGCCATGCCATTTGGTTGCTCCATTGCCTGTTCAACTTTTGAGAAATTCAGCACTTTCATAGCATATCTGGTACGAAAAATTTCCGGCAAACCTGGGGTTTTGAAATTTCTTGATGATGTTTTATTTGTCGGGGAGTCAAGAGAAATTTGTCAGTATATCTTGCACTGTTTCCTGTATGTATGTGACCTGCTAAGCATCCCTGTGGCAGGGGAGAAAACTAATGGACCGTCGAAACTTTTAGTGTTTTGGGGCCTATCCTTGGACACCTACCTGCATCAGATACACCTCCCACAGGATAATGTTCAAAAACTTCAGTTGGAAATTAATTCTTATTTGTGTCGGAATAAACTGAAGCTCAAAAAGATACAATCATTAGTTGGAACTCTGAATTTTGCTTGTCGAGCAATAAAACCCGGACGCCCCTTATTAACGCAACATGTCACGTTAAAAAGCCACATCATTACATTCGGATAACCTCTGGAATGCGAGCTGACCTCAAAACGTGGCAAGAATTTTTGGTCAGCTTCAATGGCGTGGTATTTTTTGTAGACCAGTTTTGGTTATCAAACGAGTCGATCCAGCTGTTCACGGATGCAAGTGGCTCATGCGGATTTGAAGCATACTTTAATGGTCACTGGATCTGTGGCACTTGGCCACCTAATTGGTTAGATCAGGGGATATGCAAGGACATTACATTCCTTGAACTATTTCCAATAGCATTGGGGGTCATGGTGTGGGGAGAACAACTAGCTAACAAGAAAATCATATTCCGATGTGATAATGAGGCAGTTGTTACAGTCCTGAACAAGTCTACCTCAAAGTCATCCAGGGTAATGAACCTAGTCCGTTACATATTGTTACAATGTATGACACACAACATAGTTTTTCGGGGGTTCATGTTTCAGGAATTCAGAACAATATTGCAGATTCTCTTTCTCGTTTGCAGCTAGCCCGATTTCGGAGACATGCACCTCATGCCGACAAGGAAGCGACGCAGATGCCAGCAGCTATCTGGCAAATTTGTGGGTAGCAGTAGTACTGAACCGATCATTAGCAACAAAAACAATGAAAGCTTATGCTACAGGCATTAATTCAATTTCTTGCGCTGTTAAACTTACCTTCACATACTTTTTGCTATCGTGTTCTTACGCGATTGCCTAATTGTAATATATTACCACAGAATAAAAATAGTCCCTGTACTGCCCCAATGCCCATGCGCGAGTACCCAGATCCCACGTGACCGACCACGTCACTTCCTTCTTCCCATTGCAACTCGTAGTGGAGGAGTCGTTGTTCTTTGTGTCTTGGAAAAAAGTTAAACTTCTACATTGGATTACCTCGGATTACCTACGTCTTTACCTGGATATTTACCTTGGCTGTTTACCTGGGATATTTACCTGTTGTATACGTGGGATTTACTGTGATTCTGTGTGATTACTGGCCTGGATTTCGTCAACGCATCAGGGAGTATCAAAGAGAGAATCAAATAAAAACCAACATGGCGTCCGTTTTCTGTATTGTTTATGAGAAGTCCAAACCGACTCCGCCTGTCCTCCGTGCCGGGGGGTTTGGTGCGACCAGTACGCAAAGTGTGATGAATGTGAAACGTGGCCCGACAATATATTTTAGAGTATCTTGTCGGCTCATATGCTGGTGAAATTATGCCGCCGCCCGGCTTTACCGGGGCCGAGAATTTGGTCGTATCTCCGCCTCAGTCTTTCGGGAATGGGTCGGAGATACAAGGCTCGGTAGTAATGTCCGTTGCGAATTCCATTTCGGCTCTTTCGGCTCGCGTTAATTCTCCGGAGGTTGTTAATGTATCTCCACCACCCACTAATTCCGATATTGTTACGGCCGGGTTGGGGGAACAAGATGGCGGTCGTCATGTCAACAATCAGACGACCTTCACCTTGACGGCCACCTTGGACCTTTCAACCACGACGTCAATTCCGACATCGGGCTCTCAATACGGAATGGTAAGTTCGGAGTTTGTGACTAATGTCCCTGTTAAGGATTCGTCATTACATAAATTAACAACCAATCAGCGCAGTTCGTTTCCGACGACTGCTGCATCTATAAACACATCTGTTGGTAATAATCCAGCCCCCGATTATGTAGACTATAGCCGTTCCCTATTAAGGAACGTGCCGAATTTATCGAGGGCGCCTGTTCATCTGCTAAAGTCAGGACCTTCACAGTCTGTCATATCGGGACTGGATTATCGTAGACCCACACGGTCTGCGTCTATCCCAGCCTCTGTGGATAGATATATGCATTCGAATTACCCTACTGTATCTTGTTACATGCCGGTAGTTTCGTCAAGTATTGGTACTGCAGCATTGGCGCAACCTACCTTTACTTGTGCATCTACTGATATTCTATATCAATCTGCATCTATCCCAGCCACTGTGGATAGATGCATGCAAAGTATTGGTACTGCAGCATTGGCGCAACCTACCATTACTTATGCACCATCTGATATACAATATCAACCTACGTCGGACACTCATATGCAACCAACAACATCATACCATACGGGATCTTCACACCCTCAGGTATCATTGTTGTATTAGTAATGGTACTGCAGCATCTGCGCAACCTACCTTTACTTATGCATCGACTGATATACAATATCAATCTACGACGTACGTCACGTCCGATTTTATCGGACACTCATATGCAACCAACAACATCATACCATACGGGATCTTCACACCCTCAGGTATCATTGTTGTATTAGTAACGGTACTGCCGCATCTACTACAGCGCAACCTACCTTTACTTATGCATCGTGCAATCATTAACGTCATACCTTCCAATATCTACATACTTTGCGGTATTGTCGTTTTGTAATGGTACTTAAGCTTCTGTGCTAGCGCAAGCTACCTTTACTATTGCACCTACACGTAATAACACCACTCGGTCGTTATTACTCCAGGTTCCGGTTTTCAGCCCTCACAATTCAGAAAGGTCACCTCGGCAATAATAAATATTCCATGTAAATATTGCGGAGGTGAACTGATTGTGCCACGGCATTTACCTCGGCAAAGAATTGCTGAGGTGAATTGTGGGGGCTGCGGTTTACAGAAATTCGCCGTTCTTTATTGAATGTGCCGAACTTATCGAGGGCTCTGCTACGTATTACATCGTCAGCGCCCCCTCATTCTGTTAAACCGGTACTGGAACAACGTAGGCCCGTCTTTCGGTATGCGTTTATTCCGATTTCATCGGATGGTTACATGCAACCATTAACGTTGTACCTCCCGGTATCTACATACCTTCCGGTATCTACATACCTTCCGGTATCATCGTTATATCACGGGTCTTCCACTTTTGTTTCTGTGGAAGCTTCGTCTACGGCTGCAGTTACTTCCACTTATGTACCTCGTCGTGTGACTTATCATGTTATGTCCCACTCTACGGGTGTTTCTTACGTTCTCATCGGTCCGTGAGGTATTCAACGTATGTACCACGCACCGATTCTGAGACGTGGAAGTTAAGGTTACATGCCCGCAGTTGCGGCCTAGCTATCTGCGGCGCATGTTTCAATTTACGTGGCATCAGCTTCCGATTTTACTGACATGATACGATGTATCACCGAGCTATTTATTCTACGATAAAGAATAAATGCCTACTTTATCGGGCTGTTTATTCTACGATAAGAATAACTGGCCTACTCCGCCTTGTATCCCCCCGTACCTGTCCGTTACGGAAGAAAGGGAGGGGTGGCGCTACAGGGCTCATCGTATGCTATTGTCTCGGTTGCTTCTCCACGTCCGGCAACGTTGAATGTTATCAGTCAGTCTGGTCTGACATCACATTCGACTACTTCCGGTTATGCAGATCTTATCTTCCATTTCGGTCCTGTTAGGCATAGGGTATCGTTTTTATCCTATCCTTTTCAGGCACTGGTTGTCGTGCATCTGCGTCTCCGGCCTAAATACCCAGTTAGGCCGGCTAACTCTCAACAGTTTCTGTCACGTCCGGTGAGGAAGTACAGATTATGTCACCATGATGTTGCTGATCCATTTTAACAACTTTTTGGTGATAATTACGCAGCTATTGAGAGTAACTCGTCTTCAATTTGTGCTCGTCGGTTATAGCCCCTGGGGCACTTGTTATTTCCGTTCGTTCACTCTTTAACTTACTATCGTAAGTTGTGAAGACATCTGATCATCGTATACGTTTTACGTATTGGTTTCGACCGTGCAAACGCTTACGTTGGTCACTACGGAACTGTTTATGCATTAGGATATTTCACTCCATTAATTGCTTCAACGGTTTCCGCTTTGACGAATTTCCACCTCTGTGTCTCGTCTGTTTAGTTTTTTTATACGTTTCGTATAAAACCTTTATAACGGTACTTCGGTCTATTTTTATTATTACCGTTCCGAGATCACTGGTGGTTTATTCGTATATCTAGCTGCCTGAAGTTCTGCCTATCTTACATAGAGCATTCTTTCTTGTCTACAACTTTTATCAACTTGGAAGTTGATACATTGTTGTATTATTTTGCAGCTAGACACTATGAATTCTATTTCGGTTTTCACTCCGGAATATAACTCATTTTGTAGTGTCACAGCCTCATCCGGGTCATCCGGTCAGTTTTACATTTATCTTGGGGTTTTAACGAGGGTCGCGCATGCGCTTTCCTTTACCGTCCTTGCCGGTTCCTCGTTGACCCATATGATTTATGTAGGCCGTGAGGGTTAGGTGTTGCTGTTGCGTCATGGGAGCATCATCACCGGATATGGTTTTTTTGTCAGAATTTGGATCGATTCGTTTGATCCAAACGTTTTGGGTTTGTTTCGTTCAACTAGTTGTACGTCTCATCTATACTCCAAAAATTCTGACAATGCTCCCCGAGTTGGTCATCTTAATGAAACGAGGAGAGATTTTCTACGGTTTCTTCCCTCGCGGATTTTGGTTGATCCTCTTCGTATTCCACTTCGACTGTGCTTTAGTGAACCTTTTAGGAAGACCTGTTTCGACTCGCCTTCTTGCATGCACAGATCGTCATGGGTTTGCGATTACTCCGGTCAGTAACATCAGAACTAGTTATCTGATTCTGCTTAACACGGATTGGCTTCTTCGAACCCTTTCATGTTTAATCGCATTCCCTTATCTTCTTTACTTCTGGTAGAGAATGTGGAATTGATGACTGACTTCTTGGCGACGTAGTCTAACACCGCGGCTTGGGGACACCATCTTCGATGTTACGTGACTAGAAGAAACTACGTTCTAGCTATTCTTCTTGAGGTTACTTCCCTGTCGCTGCTATACACTACTCCTGGCTTCCTCATTTCCGTTCTTCCTATACGAGGAGGGCTAATTCGGATTTGACTGACCTGGTCGGTTCCGTCTTTTTACGTGAGTATCCAGAGTGGTGTATGAGGCTGCGTCGCTTCGTCATCGTTTCCTTCAGTTTGCTGTGGAGTAGTTCAGCAACATGTACGGGTGTGTATGCTGAAGGATACTCCTTCGGTTTCCACGACCTTTGTCACTTACCGAGCTACCCCGGACTTTTTCAGTTTCTGTATTACCTGCAGTGTAAGCACAGAATCTATTTTCCTCTTCTAGTGGATGAATAGATGGAAGAGCCTTCATTCCGGCGGTAGTGTTGCTGTTCTTTCTTCCGACACTGAGGTATCTTTGCGGTGGCGTTGTTGTGTTCGGCCCAGTACGCACCTATATCGTTTTTGGAGGTCAAATCTCACCGGTACTGCACTACTTTTATCGGAGAACTTTTTGACCGGTGTTTCTTCCTCCGTCTCAGCCAGTCTTGTAAGACTGCGTCGAGGAGGGCTGGAGAACATTTTTGGTTCGAGAATTGACACTCCTCTCGTTACAGCGGAAGTCAACTAATTCTCAATAACCTACGCTTGTGTTGTGTCAGACATTATCATAGCTTTTGTCCTTCATAACAAGCACGGGGAACTGTGTTTTGTTTCCCCTGTTGCTCCTGCTTTTAGGGATCGTCGCTACGAGTTTATCACGTTTCCGGTATGTCGGACTCTCTATCAGATTCTTACGACCGGGTGACTGTTATACTCGTAGAATGCTTCATTTATGAGTAATTTCAGCGACTTTTTGTTTCTGATTGTTATTTCTCATACTACGATTCCAGTTGTCTTGGCAGCGTTTTGCGTACGTTTGGGCGTAATCTGGCTGAAGGACTCATTCCTCGGCCGCTGCTACTCCTTCTGCCAGCTTTTCTTCTAGAACGATCTCTCGGGTTGTTCAGGTGTCATCCCATCGTTCCACGTAATTTTTCTTCCACTCCCTGGAGTATGATGGTTGCATGGAGTCGTTTGTTCACCCCGTCGCTTTCCGATGGGTACTGAGATTCACTCCAGACGTTGCAGTTCCGGAGCTGGTTTGGGCGCTGTATCGTTTTCAGGAGTGTTTTTCAGTCTACATGTATGACATCTAATTATAACCTTCTGTGATCATAGATGACTTATGTTTTTTTATATTCCTGCAGTCTGGTAGCTTGTTACCGCTGGAGTTTGGCTGATACTTCACGGGAAACTATTGTCTAGGTCTTAGTGCAGCTGATGGGCTCTAACACCTAGTCATTTTTTCCCCCAGACTTCGCTATTTTATGCACTGTCGTGTGATTCATGGAGTATGAACCGGATTTCGTCATCCCGGCATATCTACAGGTTCTACTCTTACGGATTTGTCTTTGGTTTATGTCTCCTTATGGCTTTTTCCGGAGTCCGTCTACCGACTCTGTTCTGCAGTCTATAATTGAAATCATGGCAGAGTTATGGGCCCTGATTAGAGCTCTCGCGTACAAACACGTGTTTTGGTTTGTGCCGGTTTCGGTCCCTCTTCTAGCAGGAAATATTATATATGTTCTTCCTAGCTTTCCAAACTTCTCGTTTGGCGTACACGGACGTACCTGCGGAGGCTATTTCACTCTCGTTGGTATTGCTTCATCAGTTCAGGGCTGTACTGACATCCTGTTTCCTTTGGAGACTGTGGACGACGTTTTAGGACCGTATCTGGAGGTTTGCGATACGTTTGTTTGTCACCACCTATGGGATTGGATGTTGTTAAGACGGGATTGCTACACCCTGGGACCGTTGTGGTGCCCAGGCTGTTGGTCACTCGTCCATATCTATCAGGCATGGAAATTTTCTTCAATAAGGCTGATTGCAGACTTTTATCAAAATTTTGAAATTTCAGACTTTTTTGAAGTAGATTTTACACTTTCCTGTGGTTACAATTCCCATGCCTGCTCTATGCACTAGACCTTCTTGTGGTTTTACCATTTTGTAATTTGGTAAGTAATCTTGCTCTCCCCAATTTTTCAAAAAGAAGGGGGGGGGGGGGTGAGATTTTTGGGTCTAGTGTATGTCAGCTTTATTCACTGGGCCTGTAGTTACTATAGGCCGGATGAGTATATCAAGGACCGTATCGTCATTATTATACATTTATGGTCTTTGATTACTTCGCTGACTCCTGTACTCCCCTTCGCTTATGCTCGGGGTCCTTTTGTTTCCGACCACTCATTCCCTCCGTTCTGCTATGGTATTCTAGCAAAAAGTATGTGAAGGTAAGTTTAACAGCGCAAGAAATATGAAAAATTTGAAAATCAATTTTCCTATTTCTAAGCTTAAACTTACCTTCACATACTGTGATGGCCCTCCCAGCCTCCCCGCTGATGGGTTATTCACACTGCGTTGAATGGGGAAGAAGGAAGTGACGTGGTCGGTCACGTGGGATCTGGGTACTCGCGCATGGGCATTGGGGCAGTACAGGGACTATTTTTATTCTGTGGTAATATATTACAATTAGGCAATCGCGTAAGAACACGATAGCAAAAAGTATATGAAGGTAAGTTTAAGCTTAGAAATAGGAAAATTGATTTTCAAATTTTTCATTTTTTAGCATTCAGAGGAACAGTAGGTTTACCTCAGTTGTGGCCAGCACCTGTCAACCATATTATTCTATTTATTGCTCATTTATCAACAAATACTCTAGCACCGTCTTCGGCAGCAACTTATTTGGCGGGTATAGGACATAAACACAAACTAATGAGCTGGGTCGACCCTGCACAACATTTCATTGTTAAGAAATTATTGGAAGGTTTCCGGCGGTCAGCCAATCGTAGAGACAGTCGCTCACCCATTACTTACGACATTCTGCAAAAAATAATTATGGCCCTGCCACACATTTGTACATCTCTGTATGAGGCTGCATTATTCAAGGAAGCATTTTTGTTGGCTTTTTCCGATTGCTCAATAGACAGAACAGGCCGGGCATTGAGCATGGGAGATATATCATTTCAAACTTCGGAGTCGGGTACGCGCCTACGCCTTAGACTCAGATATTCTAAAACTGATCAGCATGGTCGCCAAACGTATATAACCCTCAATCCAACCAGGAATGCCACATGTCCAGTTAAGGCCACTCAGGAATTTTTGGCGATTCATGAATCGCCATCTCCCCAGTTTCTCTGCCATTTTGACACAACCCCTCTGACACGATTTCAATTCAGTGCAGTCTTGCAAGAAGCTATTCCCTTTATTGGCATTCCATGTAAGACTTACACTTCACATTCCTTCAGAATTGGAGCCGGAACGACTCCCACCCTTTGTGGAATTTCTGAAGACCATATAAAAAAATTGGGGCGCTGGAAATCAGCGGCTGTTCGGTCCTCCATTAGGCTATGATTGCTACCCCTTAATATGACAAATTGTGGTTGATATAACTCATTAATTCATTTCTGGCTCTAACTTTATTTCAAGTGGTTGCCATATTTCAACCGAATATTTACATGAATTTAGTATATTTTCAGGCAAACTCAGAGTATGGATATATGGCTTATCGTATGTTTACTGGGCGGCCCAGCGTGCTCGTTGCAGACCGGGTGGTGAGATGACTGGGACATGAGTTCAACATCCGCTGGGCCGGCATCAGAGGGATGAAGTGGGTACAGCTGGTTCCCATCATCCAGCACGATTTACACCTATATCCTTTCCCGGACATTCTGTTCATTCATTTAGGTAGCAATGATCTTGTAGGAAGGAAATCAGTAGAATTGCACCATGACATCTCTAGAGATTTAACCACACTTCACACACTCCTGCCATATTGTCGCATAGCTTGGTCCAATTTGTTACCTAAGCTTTTTTGGTATGGCGCTAGGAGTATCCCAGCAGTTGACCAGGCACGTAAGAAAGTAAATAGGAAGGCCGGTGCAATGTGCAGGTCTTTTGGTGGCACAGCCATAGCCCATGAGATGATCACGCATACGGTTCTGGACTATACAGGTATGATGGGACCCATCTTACACATATCAGTTCTGACATTTAAAACATCGATTTCCGATCAGCACTGGAGGGTTTCGATGTGTTAACTGGATTTAAATGAAGGCAGAATTAGGTATATGTAAGAGCATGGTGGGGATGTGCGCATGCGCACATGTGGCTGTATGTGAGCATGTTATCCATTCATCCTATCCGTGTGTAACGGTTACCCGTTTGTGTAGAGAACAGTGTGAATCAGGACCGTGTACTGCGCTGGAATGTGGAGAGGACGACCTTGACCCATGTCGTCAGCGGCGAGCAGGACAGATTTCGGAAATGCATTCCCCTGTATTTCTCGTTTACCAGACCGAGTTGGAAGCTGATATTTGACAATTACGTTAGTTATGAATTATGGTTTGTTCTTCCATAGCCAGATTTATTCAGCGAGGTCTATATAAACGGTTCGGGAAGATGTGGTTCAAGTGACAGTAAAGAGGGCGCTGGTGTCGTCGACTGTGATTGGCCGTGGTTCACGGAAGTGCGGTAGCCCTATATAAGCTTGAGCTGACGTAGAGATCGGGGAGAGACTAGAAAGAAAGTGCTGGAGGAACACACGCCAGGTCAGCCTGTAACTTCTTGATTTTGGCATAATTACGGTTGAGCCGTAATGCAGTTGTTTTTGGCCTGGGAATCTAAAAGCTTGTAAATCCTGTAGTTAGTGTAACCTGTAACAAACACGCCAGAATTTGCCGGCTCGCATCTTCAGGTGGAAACGTGTTTTGTGGTTACACTATAGTTTAGGGAACACGACATTGTGTTTGTGTTGTATGTATGTAGTTTTGGGACCATGGGTGATACTGTAATGAGACATGTGTTTGCCTGTAGCACATTTAGGCAACTTGCATGATCTAACTTCAGTATAAAATAGGACTTTTAGATCTATGTACCAGTAGGTTGATAATTTCGACATTATTGCTGGGCTATCTCGCTGCACTGGGACTAGCCACAATATTTGTGTCGATTTGTTGACCGTGAAGCGGTATATATGCTAAGTCAGGAATTCCCTCACCCCGAGAAATATACAACTGCACTAAACACAGGGAGAAATAAGCCAAACTTCCACTGCCATAATACAACGACGCAAACGGCTGTGCAACGCTATACGGGCGAAAACGAGCACCGTGATTACGGCCGGGCGAAGCAAATCAAGTACAGGCGGGCGTGCTGCTTTCATCAAGAAACGTCGGTAAACCGTGTATTCCGGGGGCCCAGCAAACAGGGTCGAGTAGTCGGCTACACGAACGGCGTCCAGCAGGGAAAGAGAGAAGTACAGAACATCGTACAGGACAGAAAGATACAGCACACCGAGCACCCAAGAAATAAACAGCACCCAGATCACACCAGAAAGAAGCACAGACCACAGATTACACAGGGAAGAAATGCGTATTTATCACGCATAAGGTATGGAGCAGGTGGGCCAGCTTTTATCGATGTAAAAGTAGTAACAGAATACAGGTTCCAGAGGACACGTGTATTTATCACACGTTACAGAAGACGGGCTTCCTTTCACCGATGTAAAAGTGGTAACAAGGTTTACAGACAGTGAAGAGAAGACAAAGCACAGAACAGGCAGATTTCTGAAACGTCGATTAGACGTGAAATCTGAACGTACCGTACGATGTTTCATCGGTACCAAATGAAAGAGTAATAGCACATTATATACCCATGTAAGCAGACTGGTGAGCTGACAAGTTACGGTCAAGCTCCGACGACTGGGGGTGAAGTACACGCCGGGTTGCCACGTCTCTGGAGAGAGCGTCACTGCCGTGACGTTCCAACGACTGGGTGTCGTATCTGGAGAGAGCGTTACCGCCGTAACGTTCCAACGGGCCGTGACGTTTCAGCGACTTGGTGCTATATCTGGAGAGAGCGTCACCGCCGTGACGTTCCAACGCCGAGGGTATATATATATTGGAGAGAACGTTGCCGCCGTAACGTTCCAACGGGCCTTGACGTTCCAACGACTGGGTGCCATTCCTGGAGAGAGCGTTATATCCTTAACGTTCCAACGACTGGGGGCCATTCCTGGAGAGAGCGTTATATCCTTAACGTTCCAACGACTGGGTGCCATTCCTGGAGAGAGCGTTATATCCTTAACGTTCCAACGACGGAAGAGAAGGGCCAGCAGCCAGGCCGCCCTTACCCCCCAGAAGAGAAGGGCCAGCAGCCAGGCCGCCCTTATCGCGCATTAAAGCACTATATTAACCATAAAGTTATATGCATACACTCCCATATATCTTATTACCATATAACATCAAGCTTAAACTGCACACATCTTCTATTATCCACATATACACTAGGGATACGTTAACTCTATATGCACACACTCTCTCAGGGGCACGTATCCGTGCACCTTGCGTGCATACACCAAGTGTATGTATCCGTGAACCTTACGTGCACACACCAAGTGTATGTATCCGTAACTTGTGTGCATACATCACGTGTATATTTCCATCAAGATTATTTGCAACCACTCTCCTAGTGTCTGTACATATGTGTAAATATCTTAACGTTACATCTCCTTAGACATTCTGTCTAAGCCACGCGGTTCTACGCCATTATTTGTAACCGCGTATACTACTTGTGCAGAATATACCATAATAGACCTTTACATTCGAGTCAGTCATCCTTGTAACGGTTGTGATCATCTCTTCGAGCCCCGGATCTCCACTAGTGAAGGGGTTAACGACGGTGACGGCCAGAATGCCAGTGGGCAATCCCGGTTATTGATTCGTTTTCTTCTAAACACTACGACTGGTCCTGCTCGTACACGTTACACGGTTGAAAACTGGTGGCAGCGGTGGGATCTGGCCTGATCTACAACAGAAGAGAGCAACCGACTACTGGAGATGACCGACCACGACGGAGCCCGGGAGGCACAGGCAGCCGTGGGCCGGCCGCAGGGGCCAGCGGAGGACGCGCTCGAGGAAGTGGCCGAGGGTGAGGCAGCCCCCACACACGCGAAAGACGTCACCGAAGTGGCCGAGGGTGAGGCAGCCCCCACGCACGCGACGACGACCCGCGGTCGGCCAGTGATAAAGCCTCGCAGGTTGCAAGACTACGTGCTGACGTCCCAGCCCGTGTACCGTAAGAGGGGAGAAGCCGGACCCCTCCAACTGAGCGTGCAGCCCGGTGGACCTAATGTCGTGGGGCGGCTCTGCTAGCCGCCCAGGTAATTCTGTGAAGGAAATCTGTGGACCTGATGTCGTGGTGGCCCGGCCAGACCGCCGGAGGGTGGCCACCTAGTAATTTCGCCGGCCCTGATGGCCCGTGATTGGCGAACAGTTTTGTTTTAATCGATTCGAACTGTACAACTGGACCCGTACGGCCATGACGGGGACGTCATGATTTGAAAGTCGGGGGCAGTGTAACGGTTACCCGTTTGTGTAGAGAACAGTGTGAATCAGGACCGTGTACTCCCGCTGGAATGTGGAAGAACGACCTTGACCCATGTCGTCAGCGGCGAGCAGGACAGATTTCGGAAATGCATTCCCCTGTATTTCTCGCTTACCAGAGCGAGTTGGAAGCTGATATTTAACGATTACGTTAGTTATGAATTATGGTTTGTTCTTCCATAGCCATATTTATTCAGCGAGGTCTATATAAACGGTTCGGGAGAATGTGGTTTAAGTGACAGTAAAGAGGGCGCTGGTATCGTCGACTGTGATTGGCCGTGGTTCACGGAAGTGCGGTAGCCCTATATAAGCTTGAGCTGACGTAGAGATCGGGGAGAGACTAGAAAGAAAGTGCTGGAGGAACACACGCCAGGTCAGCCTGTAATTCCTTGATTTTGGCATAATTACGGTTGAGCCGTAATGCAGTTGTTTTTTTGGCCTGGGAATCTAAAAGCTTGTAAATCCTGTAGTTAGTGTAACCTGTAACCAACACGCCAGAATTTGCCGGCTCGCATCTTCAGGTGGAAACGTGTTTTGTGGTTACACTATAGTTTAGGGAACACGACATTGTGTTTGTGTTGTATGTATGTAGTTTTGGGACCATGGGTAATACTGTAATGAGACATGTGTTTGCCTGTAGCACATTTAGGCAACTTGCATGGTCTAACTTCAGTATAAAATAGGGCTTTTAGATCTATATACCAGTAGGTTGATAATTTCGACATTATTGCTGTGCTATCTCGCTGCACTGGGACTAAAGCCGCAATATTGGTGTCGATCTTGTTGACCGTGAAGCGGTATGACAATAGTCAGGGATTCCCTCCACCCCCAGAAATATGCAACTGCACTAAATACAGAGAGAAATAAGCCAAACTCTCACTGCCATAATACAACGACGCAAACGGCCGTGCAACGCTATACGGGCGAGAACGAGCACCGTGATTACGGCCGGGCGAAGAAAGTCAAGTACAGGCGGGCGTGCTGCTTTCATCAAGAAACGTCGGTAAACCGTGTATTCCGGGGGCCCAGCAAACAGGGTCGAGCAGACGGCTACACGAGCGGCGTCCAGCAGGGAAAGAGAGAAGTACAGAACATCGTACAGGACAGAAAGATACAGCACACCGAGCACCCAAGAAATAAACAGCACACAGATCACACAAGAAAGCCACAGACCACAGATCCCACAGGGAGGAAATGCGTATTTATCACGCATAAAGGCATGGTGCAGATGGGCCAGCTTTTATCGATGTAAAAGTAGTAACAAAACATACAGGTTCCAGTAGGACACGTGTATTTATCACAAGTTACAGAAGGCGGGCTTCCTTTCACCGATGTAAAAGTGGTAACAAGATTTACAGACAGTAAAGAGAAGCCAAGGCACAGCAAAGGCAGATTTCTGAAACGTCGATTAGACGTGAAATCTGAACGTACCGTACGATGTTTCATCGGTACCAAATGAAAGAGTAATAGCACATTATATACCCATGTAAGCAGACTGGTGAGCTGACAAGTTACGGTCAAGCTCCGACGACTGGGGGTGAAGTACACGCCGGGTTGCCACGTCTCTGGAGAGAGCGTCACTGCCGTGACGTTCCAACGACTGGGTGTCGTATCTGGAGAGAGCGTTACCGCCGTAACGTTCCAACGGGCCGTGACGTTTCAGCGACTTGGTGCTATATCTGGAGAGAGCGTCACTGCCGTGACGTTCCAACGCCTGAGGGTATCTGTATATTGGGGAGAACGTTACCGCCGTAACGTTCCAACGGGCCTTGACGTTTCAACGACGGGGTGCCATCCCTGGCGAGGGCGTTATATCCTTAACGTTCCAACGACTGGGTGCCATTCCTGGAGAGAGCGTTATATCCTTAACGTTCCAACGACTGGGTGCCGTTCCTGGAGAGAGCGTTATATCCATAACGTTCCAACGACGGAA
>JAVTVY010044353.1:0-20874 GCA_036873755.1 Hanleya hanleyi | reverse complement strand
ATAAATGCTACCTTTCTACTATAGTACTATATATAAAAATTTGTTGTATTGTTGGGAAAATAATGTGATTCAAAAAGTTGTTTTGATCCTGGACAAGGGCACTGAAAACCATTAAAGAGATGTAAATGCATTTTCACACGTAAAGCTTGAAATCTACTGAACCTATATTATTCAATCTGTTTCCTTTAATTAAAAAATTGTAAAATTAAATCGGCGAGTGTTATTTATTTTTGAATGAAGGCGCATTAGGAGACTGTTACCAACAAGTTCTGAGCTGACCTACTTTTGATGAAAATTTCTGGTGATTTTTGATGAAAATCACTGACGATTCTGACTTGGGCGGTGCCCATCTTAATATAGGCAGGATTTCAACTGGGGGTGGGGATTTCCAAGAGTTCAGTTCGCGTTCGAGTCCTAATGCCTACTGTACTTCGTAGGTCCTGTGACATTAGTCACACTGCTCATGTTGTGAAGTCACAAACCAAAATGTTCCTCGTCTTAACTCACTGTATCAAGTTTGACATTCGAGAGAATTTACACACGCAAAAAATAACCAGAAACAGTTATTCTTAGAAATGTCAACAAAGTCCACAAAGAAAAAACGCACAAGAATAAAGTATTATAAAAGATGCTAAATTGTCTCTGCAACGAGAAAGACTGTTAGGAAAGAAATTTGCACTGGAGAGTTTCTTTTGGACATGTTTTTCCTACGAAGTAGGTTACCATCTGCAAATCGTCCGGTAGTGAGTGAGTGAGTGAGTGAGTCCATCCGAATCCTTTCGTCGGCAAAATAAGGAGAACCGTTGTCATTAGAAACTTGATTTTTTGCATGAAGGTGCATTAGGGGACTTTTACCAGCAAGTTCTGAGCTGACCTACTTTTGATGAAAAATTCTGGTGATTTTTGATGAAAAATTCTGGTGATTTTTGATGAAAAATTCTGGTGATTTTTGATGAAAAAAACTGGTGATTCTGACTTGGGCTGTGCAGGATTTCAACTTGGGGCGGGGGGATTTCCAAGAGTTCAGTGCGCGTCGGAGTTTTAATGCCCACCCTACTCCGTAGGTCCTGTGACGTTAGTCACACTGCCATGTATTTTACTATGTCCACATAACTGTCAAAGGCAATAACAATTGAGGTCAGCCTAAATGAAAGCCGGGGTGGGCGAGTGAGTAGGATTTAACGTCGTTTTCGACATTTTTTCAGTCCGGTCAGGACGGTGCCTACATGTGCCAGAACACGAGTGTCCACAGTTTCTATTATCCTGGATACTGATCAGTCCAGCCAGTACAGCACCCGGAGGTACACCTCCATCACCAACCGGTGCCGCTTTGAAACCTTATACCAGGTGCTTGTAAGACAATTTGGGGAATTACTCTGAGCGCTTTCTTTTTAACTCTCAACTGCCTACTGATAAATAAATTCTTTTCAATCATACATCTCAAAAACATTTTCATATCTTACTTAGTCTTTGTTGTTGCAGACACAATACAGGTTCTTTGAAACACTTTTGAATCAGTGTTGCACGTTCTTTCTTGGAGTATCAAGAACGATCGTTTCTGTTGTATTTTTATTCATGCATATATATCTGCATGTCAAATATGTTATAGTGGAATTCTCCATGTATATACTGATGTATACCTATTTGGCTGTGATGCCAAAAAAACATTTACTGTAAAATTCAACAACGACCTTATTTAAGGACAAATTTATCGGTGTTACAAGATTCTCGAGAAAATGGTTCATGGGAAGAGACTGTCCGCTATAAACTGTAACGACACTAACATGAGCAGTGTGACTAACGTCACAGGACCTACGAAGTAGGGTAAGCATTAGGACACCGACGCGAACTGAACTCTTGAAAATTCCCACCCCCAGTTGAAATCCTGCCTAAATTAAAATGGGCACTGCCCAAGTCAGAATCACCAGTGATTTTCATCAAAAATCACCAGAAATTTTCATCAAAAGTAGGTCAGCTCAGAACTTGTTGGTAACAGTCTACTAATGCACCTTCATTCCAAAAATAAATAACGATCGCCGATTTAATTTTACAATTTTTTTAACTAAAAGAAACAGATTGAATAATAAAAAGTTCAGTAGATTTCAGGCTTTACGTGTGAAAATACATTTACATCTCTTTAATGGTTTTCAGTGCCTTTGTCCAGGACCAAAACAACTTTTTGAATCGCATTATTTTCCCAACAATACAATAAATTCTTATATATAGTCCTATAGTAGAAAGGTAGCATTTATGTAGTTTACGGTAATTCAACTCAAGACCAACACCTTCTCGGCACAAGACAATAATGATTCTATGTCATTCTCCTGAGCATGACCGGTACAAAGACGAATAAATAGCATCTCTACATCACGTTGTTATCTAGATATATGAGACAACACATTTTGGGTATCGGCAATCTGACGAATGTAGAATTTGAGGATTGTACTTAGCATCTTAAATACAGCCTCTTAATATTGATTAAATATCTGTTTAATTTTGTTTCCCATAATGTAGCAGTTAATAAAAACATGTATGCATATAGCAAAAGTGTGCGTCTCAAGTTAACGGCAGCTGTTCAAATGTCCCCTGGAAAGGTAATAAATGAATAAAGACGTCAACATATGAACTCATAGAATCTGCACTGTGGATAGTTTAATGTAATACCGGTACCATCTGTTGTGATATTTTTTTAACTCCCAGACAGATCTGTTTATTTTTGTCTCCCCTGCTCTGACCTCTAAGAACAATTTAATTATTACACCATGGCAGTATTAACTGCATTCCCGAATCCCAAGTCTATCAGACTGTTAGTTCTGATCTGTTTATAGGCCTATTTGGGGTGACCCAGCTACACTGCTGTGACCTCTAGCTCTCAAAACAATTACGGATGGCATATCCCACCAGGTTTTTTTACTGTGTTATATATACAGTGAAACATACAGCCAAGGGTTTCCGATGGGCATGACAAAAAAATAATCATCAATCAAATTTTCATCTGAATTCGGTCAGCTCAGAACTTGCTGGTAACAATGCCCTAATGCACGTTCATGCCAAACATCAAGGTTATAATGTCAACGGTTCTCCTTATTTTGCCGACGAAAGGATTCGGATGGACTGACTGACTCACTCATTACCGGACAATTTGCAATTTGTAGCCTACTTCGTAGGAATATGAGTGTGCAATTGAAACTTGCAGGTCGGGGTATAGTTTTGCCCAAAGACCGAGGCGTTAAGATGCGCTTTGTCAATGAAGGTTTATTATAGTAGTTTGAAAGATTATATGTCAATTTATCTGCTGATATATCCCAGCTATGAGAATACACTTGGCTGTGGTGTCATAAAAATTTACAGCACACTGACCAAACAGACTTAGCTGAAGACAAAGAAAAGTGAGTCAGTGTTTAACAGTAAATATGCTGAATTTGATGAGGGAATCTGGTTTAGGGGGTGGGGTAATTTTTTGTCTGATTGCTCAGGCATTAGATAGGTTATATGAATGGAAAATACTTCATTGTGAAACCTATTTTATGTATCTGAGTATAATAGTCTTGACAGGTTCACCAATAATGTTCCAATACAAATACGGGTGTTACCTGTGGTAAATATGCATAATTAGGTGCATTGTTTGTGGATTTTCAGTGAAAAATATTAGAGTTAAAAATATTTTCTAAATTTGAGTATTTTCTGTTGAGATTTGTACGTTTATTGACATAAAAATCCAATGCACACACCTAGGAAATAACAACCGGTCAGAACAAGTGTACATAGCTGTCCTTGACATATTAAAATAGGTTGTAGATATTCAGGCGAAAATGTTTACGGGAACGTCATTTCACCACCCTGGCCATCTGACTATTGCTTTATGTTAGGTAAACGCCCTGGCCATCTGACTATTGCTTTATGTTAGGTAAACACCCTGGCCATCTGACTATTGCTTTATGTTAGGTAAACACCCTGGCCATCTGACTATTGCTTTATGTTAGGTAAACACCCTGGCCATCTGACTATTGCTTTATGTTAGGTAAACACCCTGGCCATCTGACTATTGCTTTATGTTAGGTAAACGCCCCACAACTGTTTGTTTACACTGGTTATTATGAAACGGGATGATCGAAACGAATATGGCAAATGATCAGTTCGCAAATCGAATCTTCTTTACAGAGAGCACTTACCACTCCAATGTAATATGGCATGTCAAGATATATCTCAGCAGCACGTGCTGATGTTTTATCGAAAGAAATATAGCGATTGGTCTCGCTAGTCCCTAACCAAATTGCGCTTCGGAATAGTCAAAGAGCATCCGCTATCGAGCAATACTGTAACACTTTGATTATCAATAACACCAGATTCGATAGATGCGGCCTTTCAATACTTCTTCTTGCCAACAACAGGAATGGGGAAAGAAGTTCATGCAATGGCACTACATGCCTATTTTCCATCGGAGACAAACGCCGTGGTTGTGACCTTAGATTTTAACTTAAAATGGGCTATCTTGTGACCGGTAAAAAAATCTAGGCGGCTCTGAACTAGTAGATGCTGAATGAGTACTGTAACCTCTCTGCCTAGGATTCAGAAATCCGTCAGATGAACATTTTTACCATAGTCGGTGTTGTCTTTGTCATCTAAATATCAATATGATGCGAGTCAATTCAACATAGTTTTGTGCATCAGCGGTCGATATTCGCTTCTAGTATTTTACCTTTACCGTTACCTTCAATTTACCGGAAGTAACGCTATATGTACCACAAACCGACATTATAGACAAATGACAATTCACATCAATTGAAAACTGATAATGAGCCAAAAATATCCCTAAAACTCTTATGAACAGCTACAATTTCACTTATTTGGCAAACAAATACTTTATTTTCAGCCTACCTACATTTTGGATTTGAGTTTTTCCGAGCTTCTAACACGCGATATTGGCACTAATTTCTACTGCCAGAAATCGGCATGGTGAAGGGCTCTTTTCGTATACATGTTGCTAATTTCAATCAATATTATACACGGTACAAAAATGGAATGTTCGCCATGTAAATTATTTTCTAAGCCCTACCAGACATGGGGGAGGCATTTCTCTCCTATATCCGGAATGACAAAAAAATGAAAGCTGACCCTCCGCGACTTTTTAATTTATCATATTGGGGTCTATCGTAATCTATTTTATTATACCTCATGTAAATTCGTAACGTTTTTATTGGTTGACAGCCTGTCGCGTGTCATTCTACAAATCGTGATGTTGAGTGATGATGCAATCATATCTTGCCTTACCGTTGAATAAATGTCACGTACCACGGCAGAGCATTGAACATGACAAATTCTTCCACGGCGACATCTGCCGGACCAAGAGTTGCCTCCCATAGCGCGCGCGCCACCATACTCCCCGAAACGAAGATTGATGTGTATCTTCGTCGACCTGATGTGTATACGTCGGCCCGTTGGTGATATAAATTAGTAAATGTGATTTGGCAATTGACTGAAATAAATTTGGCATCTTTAGAAAAGATACGTAAGATGACCGAGAACGTTACTCATCCAAATTATGCGATTGAGTCGACAAACAAGCCGAGATCGAACAGTCGATCTTAACACGGCGTTTTGAAATCAACAACGGTCGCGCAATGATATGCTTATTTCACCGTACCATCCTCAATCACATGATTATAAAGTCCTCGTTTTATTCACATAGGACATTCGGTATAATAAAACAACCTGTCGCGAAGTTTGGGAGAGATCGATTTCAGCCTAGATTTAAGGCTGATTACATCGTTAAACAGTGAACGTGCAAGCATAAAACCCATTAACCCTACCTGGCCTGGGGGGCCATTATAGCCTCCCCCCCCCCCTACCAAACTTTTTGCACAATCCCAGAACGGCAAAAATGAAGAGCTGAAACTCCTTGACTTTATAGTTTATCTTATTGGGGTCATAACCCCCCGAGCAGAGGATCATGGGTAAATTGAAGATGGCGGCCACATGGGGTACCAGAAAAGTGATGTTTTGTCATATTTCTTCAAAATTTCTGCTTTTCCGCGATGAAAAGTGGGCAAAAACTATTTTATTTCATATCACATTAATATTAGCTAATTTTTCATGCAGTTTATGTAGAGACATTGCAAAAATAAAAAATTCAGAAAATCTGCTCGAAAAATCGACCAAAAAATGCCGTTTTTGAAAATGACGTCACTGTGACGTCATCAAAGCGGCCATCTTGGATTTTTTTACATTTGTTTTTTTTTACATTTTCTGGGAGAGCTTGACCCAAGAGTATAGTGTAATAAGTTTCAGCCCCCTAGCTCAAGGGGTAAGAAAAAATAAATAGGGGGGGCCATTTCGCCCCCCCCCCCTCCAGGCCTGGACAGTACCCAAAAAGCCAAGGCCAGATAGGGTTAATACAGCGAAAGTCCTATCAGTACTAGGCTCTGTCACTTCCCATGAACCTGAATTATACATAGTATGGAATCAGCTTTTGTAAGATACACAAAAAGTTAGGGCGATTCAATTTAGACGAATATTTGGCAAAGAATTTAAAACAATTTCCCAAATTTATTTGTATGTGCCCTTACCATTATTTCTATGGTCACCTTTCTTTTTCTGTGTTTTGTAGGTGCTTATTACACACAGTGTATAATACAGATTGGACTAAACTGGCACAGCCTAATGCGATGATTTTCACTGTATTGTTGGGTTTTATGATTCCACGCTCAGAGTTGAATATATACACGAAACAAGCAAACGCTCTTCAGCATTTTCAAAATACTCTGTTACAACAACACTTACGTCACTAACACTTCAAAGTCTGCTTTCAGCTTTGAAGCACTCCTTTTAAATTGTCGAAGAAGTTGTTTAAGATCAATTTATTTTTCGTATGTTCTGTATGTACCTCTTTTTATCATGTCTATGCAAGATATAGATAGGGGTTTCACTTTCCTCCTCTTTGGTCCCTGTCGGTCGTTACTGGAAACGGCTGCACTTCAGCCTTGCACCCCGGAGTAATGAGAGATATATTCTCCCAGCAGCTTATAAATGCAATATCACACCTTAGGCCTGTCAGTCAATCAAGTGTCTCTCTTATTCAGTTCTTATTCAGAACACCAACTACAATCACAGTGGTTTGTAAAGAAGGTATGGGGCCGCGAGGACGAAACGTTCACCAGCAGAATCTCGTCATGTTCATTTGACAACCAAACAACATGTAATGGTGGTGAGTAAAGATTGCTGTGCAGTGACAAGAAGTCCTATGAGGTCAATAATGTGACTGTAGTGTGATCAAAACTTCACCAGAACCAAACATGATTCCTCTGATGATTTGTTTCTCAGCCACGCGTTTATTGTAGGTGTTCCTGTGGACCAAGCACAATGACGCAATAACCCTACTAAGCCATCTGATAGAAAGCGAAGAATTCTGTGTGAGCGTTAAAATGCAGTACTGCATTAGTATTGCAACACATGTAAATAATGTTTTCATCATATTGCATTTGCAGCATATGTTGCGACATGAATAAAATAAACATATTTGGTTTAAAGTCCACGCGCGAGTAAGTCCCCAATAATGCGAAATAAGATAAAGCCAGTTTGTGCCAAAATAATTACGCAATTGCACAACCCTATTTAACCATGATAGGCTTGGGGTCATTATACCCCTCCCCCCCCCCCCACCACCACCACCAAATTCTCGAAGGAAAAAACATTGAGAGTTGACTCCGGTTGAGCCCATTTCGATAACCCCCGAGCAGAGGCTCATGGGTAAATTCAAAATGCTAATTTCTCGTGCAGTTTTTGCGCCGGGTGCTGTCCTTGCTGAGCTGAACAGTGTTTAGGATAATAGGAATTGTGGACCCTCTCGTGTCCTGGCACATAAAAGGACCGCCCTGATATGACTGAAAAATTGTTGAAAACAACGTTAACCCTCCGGAAGGACAAAAATTGAACATATTGAGACCATCGTCAGTACTCGTCAATTTATTTGTCAGAAAGAAATACAATATGAAAAATAATCTCTCCCAAGCCACCGATTAAAACTACACTTTGAAAATGATACTAATCAGAAATATGCCATATTTGAATCGTCAACGCAGAGGCGAAGACGTAACGTTTTACCTCAAACTCAGATTTTGCGGAGATCACTGAAATTACAAGCGTCTAGTCCGTCATTCATAATCCAGCCGTCGTCCATTAGAGAATATCCGCGTCCATAATCCAAAGACCTATTCCATTTTCCACATAACAGTATTAGCACCAAATTCAAAAAGACAATCATAGTATACATAAATATAGGCTTGTTTTCTGCAAGAGAGAAGCGGTCAACAGTTTTCAATGATGCTGGCAAGACATCATGATGTTCCAAAAATATCAAATCCGTATCGCTGATCAGTATTCTTAATCCATAATATTCGTTATAGAGTCGTCATCTAAAAAAAATGTATCTTAGTCCTAGATCCATCTGATAACTGACCTAATTCCTCTCGTGATATCCACATTCAACCGACATGTGTACATTACTGGTCAATTAGACCCTTATTCATATATTGTTTGTTGGAATAATAGGATTTTTACCGTATTCACAGTTGACGTTGTCAAGCAATTCTTGTGCAACTCAAAATCGACCTATCTTTAGAAGTCCATTCCAAGTCGTGGGCAGTTGAATGAGTTCACGTCGCATCCATATGCCCCAGACAGTCCCCTGGTGTGAATATCATTTTCAGCAGTGTCAGATCATATTGTGTATTGGCCTGGTCATTGGACGCCCGATAATGGAGCTGCTCTCTGCCAATACATGCATAGGCAATATCGATGAATGCATATATGTAAGGCCTAACTCTGAATATCCGATTATTATGGCAAGATGCCTTCATTGTAGGTACATCCTCGTGTCTATATTGTGGAATCTTATGGATACTTCAGGAAACAAAATGCATAAATATGATATAATTTTAACCAAATGTAGGTGTAGAATTATCAATGACATAGTAAGCGAAGTCCATAAAAAAGTACGGTCTGGTATGATTTAACAAACCTTCTTCGTTCTAAAATCGGCTTAGGGATGAATATATGTTGTAACTTACTGCTGCACCTAACTCACGCTTCATCGGCTCTTTCAACGCCCTAGAAACTTCAAGTATTATACTTCGTGATAAATGGATGAGACGATCGGTCAGGACTGGTATAATTTCCTTCTCCCGTATCACGATGCCATATCCTGTAAATAGATGTGATTGGTTCTGCTTGACTAGAGTTATATGTAATTTCAACAGAGGAAGCTGCCAATGGCGCTGTCGATTATCATAATTGAGCTCAAACATAACCAATATTTAACACTCCTCAATTAAGTTAACGAACCTTTGTCATGCTATCGCACGTCGTTCAGCCTGTTGTTTCGGGAGTTTGCTAAGCCGCGCTCCTTAGCTGCAGAATCATACGAGTTGAATAAATATTACGAAGAGTTGAAGTCTGTATATCTGGTTTCATGGTTTATATATCCCCTGGGGTTCAGTAACTAATTACCATATTGGGTCGCGATAAGGCTTCAATCTCAATGAACTACTGCTCCTAAATACATTCAGCGTTCGTTATCGAAACACGTTATTCGATAAGTATATATAGCATCTTAGTATCCCACAACCAATTTTTAATTCAATATCAGGATTGTGAGTGATTGAAAGGTCGTATCGTATAAACCCATACCTCCGAGTAATGTCTTGTTACTCTGGGTAGATACATGTAAGAGACACGGGCAAAATTGTGACTCACGTGCAAGTGGAAACTGAAACTCGAAATTGAAGCTTCTGCATATTTATGGAATACCTTTCGCCCACTCGTCATAGTCTACTAGAACGAAGTCACAGTGCATCATATTCAGTCAAGTGTCCGACATATAACTCACCAAAAGGTGTCATTTGTTCCAACTATATGTCGGTTTTCCATGAATTAAACGTAACATAACAAGTCTGATGCAAAAACATACCGGAGTACCGACCACAAATCAGACCCAGCAGACAAATGTCAAGACTGCATGTTTCAAAAATCATCACAAGAAACAAACCTTATCCCTGTGATGATTTGGATCTCAGCCACGCTTTTATTGTAGCTGTTCATGTGAACAGCAGTGTAGGCAGATCGAAATGGTTGGACGTTGCATATGCGTTGTGGCACATTACTCACCGTACAGTGAAAAATGTGGACCGTTTCGCAATCGAAGGGACCCGCATGATTTTGTCCGTTTGTATGCTTGTTCTTAACGATTGGAGACCTTTATCTATATTTTTGCTTCAGGATAAAAGGCTTGAGAGATAATACATTCTTTATGTATGTTTTACTCAGGGTGTTTGGAATGTTACGACGCTCTCTGAAACGCATACACCCCTCGGTTGACGCTGCAAGGTGTAAACGCTTCTGGGAGGGTGGTACATTCCATAGACCCTGTGAAACCTAAATAACTAAAACAAATTCAACCAGGTATGAAATAAATATTATCTTACCATTATTTTAGTAACCATATCAAGACACCTTATACTTATCTTATACATAATATTCAATATATTAAGTAATACTGTTGGGGAATCTCCAAACCTTATTAATATCCTGAATGAACCGATTCATATTTACAGATTTCTCTCGCCATTTCTCAATGTAATAGTTGTAATATCAAATACACAGTTGGATCGCCCAGTATGAGACCAAACAAGATGACTGCATCCATCTTGTTTATTCGCATGGTCGGGACTCATGCTTCACGTGGGAATTTATTCAGCTCTGCAATTGAGTGAATTTACGTATATATGTGAATCGTATACCAACATTACTGAAAATGGTTGAAAACCCTTCATTTTTTTCGATTATTTATTCTGTGTTTCACTGCATGATGAATTAGAAAATAATATTGTAAATGTTATGTGAAATAAAATAGCTTTTGCCACTTTTTCTCGCAGAACAAAATGGGAATTTTGAAGGAAAATGATGAAAACATCACTTTCCTGGTATCCACGTGGTCGCCATTTTGAATTTTCCCACGATTCTCTGCTCGGGAGGTTATACAAATAGACTCGAAATAATTCCAGTATGATAAACTACAAAGTCACGACGGACTGTTAGCTCTGAAGTTTCTGTCGTTCCGAAGATAGGGGATTAAGTGATTGTCACCTTCTTCTATACCAACCCAGTGTTGTAAATCTACTGTCATAAATTTACGCCCATATGGAGGGGGCAAATGGGGTGTCAAGGGTGAGGGGTCTTCTTCCAGCGAAACCAAACGTCCACATATTACACCCAAGTTTTGTTTTAACTGGAAAGTGTAAAACCTAATTTTAAAACAAATGTTGGGTGATGCATGTGTAAATGTGTCTGAAAAGGGGTTCCTTTCTGTATTCAATAACATGCTACCACAAGTTTTATTTACGCAGTTCGTACGTAATTTTTCTGCACATTCTAGCATTTGCTAGATCCTGTGTTAAATGTGACGATTTTAATCAACGTCCCAAAACATTGTTGCAGAATCTTATAAAACCAAGGCTAAACCACCAAGCGCCTTCACTCAAAGTTTCTCGAATTTGGCGATACATATCGCATGCTGATAGCAAAAGACGAGCGTAACGTGCAAGATCTATGACGTTTCGTTTCGTAACCTGTGTCTAATTCCGCTTAACCTGAATATTATGGATAAAGAATACTGATCAGCGATACGGATTTGATATTTTTGTCTTGTCGGCATCAGTGAAAACTGTTGACCGCTTCTCTCTTGCAGGAAAATGGTCTATGTTTATGTAGACAACGATTGTCTTTTTTAATTTGGTGCTAATACTGGGATATGGAATATGGAATAGGTCTTTGGATTATGGACGTGGATATTCTTTAATGGACGACGGCTGAATTATGAATGACGGACCAAACGTTTGTAATTCGGCACCCTCCCAGGAGGGTGTTAATGAACACCCTAACATCATACTGGTAGAGGTCAATGAATACATCGGGGTGTTCTCTATCACCAACTACTGTATTGGATCCCCAGAGGGTGTTATGTAATCCCCTCTACGGAAGGTGTTATTGAACACCAAGACATCATAGTGGAAGGTTTCAATGAACATTAATCTGTGTTAATTGACACCATCTACGAATATGCTTAAGAACCCCTCAAAATCATATCTGGGGGTGTCTAAAACACCATGGCCTGATATCTGATACCATCTACGGTATATGTTTAAGAATACACTTAATGAACACCATTGAGTTATTTGACAACCTCCATCAGGTTTCAAAGAATATATATAATAATTTGAATACACGTGGCAGTATATTCATTTTTAAATTGATTTTTACTCTCGTCGCAAATTGCTGTGTATTATTGAAGTATTTCCTTATCCTGACATACTCCAGTGTCCATCGCGGGCAAGTCTCAAGCTGTCTGCTCAAAATGAGAGAAAACAAGAAGATGTAACAGGGTACTGAGTGGATGTGTTACACTGATTGCGGTCAAAGAAGAAACATTGAAGAATACCATTTGACTTAGGTCAATTGGAAACGGCAACTTTCCAGGTAAGTTATTCCTATTAATAAGAGTACTTCTGCTCGCATTCCACCAGTGACTTAATTCCAAGTTTGATTTATCAGTTTTAAAAATGCCATAAAATAAGCAAAACCATCGGCATAGCATGTTTAATTTTTTAAATTCATGAAACCGTGTTGAGATCGATATCAGTATTTTTGCAACATTCATCAGGAAATGTACACATATTACCCCACATATTAGTTTTAGTCACCTCTGACGTGCAAGGCTTTTGAACTTGATACTTATACTGGGGAAAATCTATTGACCAGGATAGGGAGAACGGTCGCTCTAAAATGGATATGAAAAAGGCCTTTTTTTTCACTAAAGCCACGAATATATGGGAGTATTCGCCATAGGCGACAGTGGACAAAGGATAATATTAAACACAAATTTTCGTCTAATTTGCATAGTAATAGACATGACTTCTGCTCTACTAAAAAGTACACTATGCACAATTTCATTGCAAAATCACTCTTACAACATGTAACAATATATGAGCTAGGTTTTTAGAAGATTTTGGAGTGTTACGATGAATCAAACAAAAGCGACTGTTTTACTTGTATTTTGTAGTTAGTTCTCTAAACGGTCACGTCCAATTAATCGAGGCACTTTCTCGATGCATTCGAGATGACGAGAGAAATTTCTCGGCTAAAACCGAGAGGAAAGAACCGGGTTCCCTGGCGACGTCTCCCGGTTTGCTCCCGGTTTTATCTCGATCGAGATGGATATTAAATTGATCGGTAATCTCGAAGAAGGATCCGGTTTCCATATGTCCGTGTCAAAATAAAATCACGACAAAGGACTGTTTTAAAAATATGTTTTCCATGCTATTCAACGTTTAATCGATATATTCATGTCCTGAAGTTTCCGGAGTCCAGTGGAAATAAAACGTTTCATTTATCTATGTAAATTATGAATATATAATTGAATGATCTCTCACATCGATAATTGATTGTATATCTGACTAGTATGCGACGTGGAATAAATGACACATCAACTGGATATGATATGAATAATAATGATATGGAAGCATACGGTAATTATTGTGAAAAATGAAATTTAAGTTAATTGTTTGACCTACTAACCTCGGTGTGTGATTTGTTTTATAACTTGGCATTATTAATTGCAGATTCCATTTTTTATGCGAATTACTGTCTTGTGATATAGTTCAAATAAGGAGAATATATCAACACAGTATATTTCTGATATGCTTGTCTGGAAGAGGTTAGGGGAAATACTGACAATCGCAACTAGAGATGTTGATAATTCACACCACAGTCGGTCTGTTAATAACTATCCGCTTGAAACAATAGCGAGGGGTAAATTTCTTTGAAAGAAAAAAAAACCGGAAACAACATTGTTGATAATATACTCACGTTTTATTATTTATTGATGATTTCGTGTGCCAAATAATGAAATTACTGCAATCACGCCTTCGACCAATGGTCACATACTGTCAACGATACCGCGGGTTGTCTGTGCGAAAAGCTAATTGGGAATACTCAAACACTTCGATCGAGCGTTTATGTTCATATTTTCCGGTTTCCAGCGGATTACTGTGGTCTTCAAATGTATTATATTTCGGAATACCGGAGAAATCTCTGAAGAAACGTGGTAACTTTCAAGTCAAGATGTTATCAAATAATTATTATCACTACAGATCTCCCATTCTGATATACTTTCAGAGGAACATATGGAATTTTATTCTAGATCTGCAGATTTTATTTCAAAGCGCAGTTCCTAGACGCATCTCATAAAGTGATTCAAATTCTAAAAACAGGTTCGAAATAAACTACATTTAATGGTAATTAACCTGCGTATACAATGTCAATTCGTGTTGTTTCTTTCTTTCCACATATATAAAACGTTAAACGTGTGGCGAAATTGCGCTGTCAGAGCAAGTATGCGTCTACAGATCGCTAGGCAGAATATCAAATAATATTAAATCATTCATTTTCATTCTATTCAATTATAAGTGGTTTAATGTATTCATGTATGTACTCGCCGATATTAATCTTGCTGCCACAGAGAAGTGTATATATAACGATCATAACCCCATACGCCTTCCGAATGGTTCAAACCTTCATTTGAGGGCATCTCGATTCAATTCTAGAAGCAAGTAGAGTTATTTCGAGTTGGATCGAGATGGACTTGTGCTTCGAGAGAAAACCGGGAGCAAACCGGGACAACAATCGATAGAGATAAACCGGGACCCTTCGAGACGAGATATTTATCGGTTTTTCTCTGTTCTCTGTAATGGTGGAATGAAACAGAGCCTGTGGTGATGGGGTTGACATTTCCTCTCGTTTGGATAGTTTCAGCACCACGTGAACTGAAAGGTAACCTGTTGGTCTACGCCTCGTACAAATCATCCATCATCAAATGCTTAAAGATATGCCCCCATTTCGGTTCATTTATGATGCAGGAGCATGTGCTAAAGATATGCAGAGCAGCATCAGAGTACGTCGGGCGACATCAGCCCCAATTCGCTTCAAAATTTCATCATGGAAGTTTCAACATATAGCAGACATACCCGATTAACTGATCAGTGTCATTCTTCAACTTCAGTAAATGTTAATATTCATTACTATGAATACTTTACTTTATTACTTTCATATTGAAAAGACAAATCACACCAATCTTGTGTCCCTGGAAACGAACATAATTGTCAATTTTGAAATTCAAGTGTTACTTTTTTCAAGATATATCGAACGCTTACTCCGGGCAGTTGTTGGACATACAAACCTATACATCACCCAGCACATTGATCGTTATGCTTTTGAACCTCCTCTTGCCTTCACGCGGTTTGAGGACGGGTAAAGGAAGTATCCAGCCACATAGGCTTGAATGACATGGCGGGCAATCGAAACGTAGTACTCTAGCAGTCAGCGCGGAAAATGTCGATTGAGCGTGGGTCTTGTACCGTGTGATTAAACCACAGTGTTCCTGTCGAAAAAGCCAATGAGAAATCTATAAGAATGATAGACGATGTCTCGTTGACTTGTATCATGCGGGTGCATAATTATTCTAGACCCTGACTGATTAGGCATTAGGATCAGATAATTTCTCACGTTTTCTGAACGCCTCGTGTTTGCTCTCGGTTGGATCAAAGCGGTAAGATTACAACAAAATTGAACCCTTGTCAACAAGCGAACGGATACTATTCGGCGCTTGAATGCCGAGCACGCCTATTTTATTGGATCGTTGGTTGACTATAAAGATTTTTTTCGTCTCCGTGATATTATTCCCCTCGAGTGATGACCAGGGAGAAACTGAAGCCAATGCCTTTGTAATACACCGTAGGTTAAACATATTCCTCGTATGCCTCTCCAAGAGGGAATCAAGATGATCATCACCACAGTGTAACAACATGATGATCATCAGTGATCAGTTTAAGCCGAATGAATGATTGGATCACGTCCATAAATGACTTCCAAACGGTCTATATGTCCTCCCCAGTTTCAGATAGTTTCTTCCAATGTGGAGAAAAGTGTCCTAGCTGGGCCGGACCCTCTTAGCCTGCGGACATTCTTAGCCTTCACACCGGCTAGTGGATCGGCTAAGCTAGTGGATGCAGTATTGCGTCGGCATATGCGTGTTGCCAACCGCGAGTAGTATGTTGCATCCCACTGGTGGCATATGGGCCACCCACTGTGGAATAAAACTGTTAAATTGACTATGTCTGATAAAACGGCCATATGTGGTTCTGTTCCAGATATACTGCGGATGTCCATGTATGAAACTGTTATAGGACTTTCCTTGTACGCGATGCATTCATGGAAGAGAAACAACCATGACAATACATTCTCTTAACTTGGACACATTTCACCACAGTATTCTTTCCTGGGTACTGCAAACTTCACTATCCTGATAGACTCTACCATGAAGTAACATCAGTATGCAAAAACTATAGCTTTTGCCCAAAGAACAAACGTTCATATCCACTACATGGAAAGCGTTAAGGAAAGGTGAAATTTTGTGACTATGTGCATGCTAAAATTTCGAAGAGAACTAAAACGGATTTCCCTAATACTGATTAACATTTCCTACATCTGTTTTAGTGGCAATAATATTGCATTGCACTGAGAAAATATACATCTTTAGGCATCAACACGAAATAATGAGCTTCCCGAATAAATGTTTGTGGTAATTTACTGGATGCCATACATAGGCCAGAGGAAAATATTGACGAAACTACCCAACCCAGTTATATATATTATTGCTCCTCTTCTGCTATTCTGGAGAATACTTCCACATTTGTTTGGAATTATACATATATACAATCATATATTAAATGCTGGAAACAGGTTACTGCTTCGATAACCCCATAAATCCTGCACCTTTGTCACCATAAAACTCACTATGTTACACTATAAGTTAAAAGTATATATCACTGCAATGGTTTATGCATTTGTAATAGAAAGCTTTCTTTCCACAGCAAGGAGTAGTGCCAGTGCCATAACAGGCGAAATAAACAATTTGCAGCTATGTCAGACATTAGTTAATTACCCGTGACCCAGACTGACATTTTACATACCAATAAGCCCAAGACCGTATGTTGCTTGTGAGTGATCAGTACGAAACTCGTCAATGTTGAAATTATGATTTTCATGATTATGGTTATATACTTGTGATTAGAAGTAGCACACGGTTTATACTTGTGATTAGAAGTAGCACACGGTTGGCTTTACGAGGAAAAATGGAGTCAACAAGAGCGGAATATGTATGGAATTGAAGTTTGGACAGAGGAAAATTACGGTTGGAATAATTCTCTGGCATGTGTACACTTTATCATAAATTTCAGGAAATTCAGGTAGTTTGGAACTGGAATTGCTGACTGCAGCAAAGCCAAAGCTGTCGATGTCGCGCGGATGACAAATTTACTTAGCCTACCTCCAATATCTCTCCATTCTCTTGCTGGAGATTGACGAGTCTCTGTTGAATTTATAATCAATATACACGGACTAACCGAATGTTTCAGATTAGGCCTATTCTGAATGAGGATGACAAACACACCATCCTACGTCTTATTTAAAGTCATCCTCCATACCAATTTTTTTACTGTTGACCAGTTTCTTCTTTCTCCAAATATGGACCAGAAAACAGCCAATTGAAACAAACAACCATACTTAACCCTACCAGGCCCGGGGGGGGATGCCCCCATCAGAGCTGACACTCCGTGACTTTATATTTTATCATGTTAGGGGCCATTCTGAGCCTACTTGCATAACCCCCCGCTCAGCGGATCATGGGTAAATTCAAGATGGCGACCACGTGGGGGCACCAGGAAAGTGATGTTTTCGCCATTTTTCTTCAAAATTTCTGTTTTTTCGGAGGAAAAGTGAGCAAAGGCTATTTTATTTCATATCAGATCAATATTTACTGTTCTATAACACTGGATCTATAACAACTTGTTAACCGTACAATTACTGAGTGTTTTGGCATGGTTGTGTGAAACGTACATGTGCCAAGTGCAGATGTTCATTGGGAGATTCTATTTTAAAAGGCGGGAGAGGAAGGGGTCGTCTGCTTCATACAATCGAATAAACACACCGATAAATACAAGATGGAATTTCTTTCTCAAGCTTGGTTGCTGTTTTCATCGTGAAATTGATTGAAAAGCGACACAAATATACCTAAATCCAAGTATTTCCACAGAGTCTGGCTCAGCTGACAGAATAACTCTCCATTTGAGAGACCACATAAACTCATCCACTGATATTGGCACGATGCCAACCGAGACAAGAGCATGGTGCCAATATCGACCAAAAATGCCTTCTAGAAAATGACGTCACTGTGACGTCATCAAAGTGGCCATGTTGATTTTTGACATTTTCTGGTAAAGCTCGACCCAAGGGTATATCGTTGTAAGTTTCACCTCCCTACCTCAAAGAGTAAGAAACATAATCGCGGGGGAGGGGGGGGGGGCGAAATGGCCCCTCCCCAGGCCTGGACAGGTCTCAAAAAGCCCAGGCCAGATAAGGTTAATATAGAATTTTGTTTGAAAAAGTTATTGGGAAGACTGACCTTGACGAAAGAGAATAGAAAATCACATAGTGGTTTCTAGGGACTCGAACGTATGTCACATATCTCAACAACCGCCTAGTTAGACAGGACTAACACTCTAGCAACATTCACGCTCACAAAATGGCAGTGCCAACATGCCGGACTCCATGTAATAGACATTACCTGGTAGCGTACATGTTTCTGTAAAGGCCCAGTCTAGGGGCTAGTAGCCACCATTCTGGTCTGAAAAGAGGACCTATCTGGCTACCCGTCTCCTTGAAAACAAATAGCCGTCTGGACACTTTCGACGTTCGAGACAATCTTCCTTCGTAAGATTTTGATTGTATATCAGCTGTATAATATTTAAAGGTTGTTTACAATCTGGTATAGATGACACACATGGCTAGTTTAATGAGAAATGTTATTCTAATATCAATGCCTTTCGTGCATCGGTATTATCGTCATATCTACATTCATTCGGTTTTGTCAATATCTCCGCCTATATTGAAATGTGTTATTTTTTGTGAAACCTGGAAGCCCAGAATCACTTACCATAGCAAAATTAATTATTGATACAGTTTTATTTTCCTACCAGGGGCAATATTAGTCATAACCAAACTTCGTATTGAAAAAAGGCCGCCTCCTCAGGAATCTTAATTCCTGTTCTATGAAATCACCATCTCGTAAATTCAGAAACTGCAGCTCATAACATCCGATTTGCCATGGTAACCATTAAGGTTTCATTATCATATTCATCATGGATAAGTTAATTTAGAATTTGAAGTATTGTAAACTTCGAAATTAAAAAAGAAACAGCTTCTTCTCATTTTAGAAGTAAAGACGCTGCATGAGAACGATATTATAATCTGGTATAGATGACACATAGGCTAGTTTAATGAGAAATGTTATTCTAATGTCAATGCCTTTTGTGCATCGGTATTATCGTTATATCTACATTCATTCGCACAATGTACAATGAAACATATGTTTTGTCAATGTCTCCGCCTATACTGAAATGTGTGTTTTTGTGAAACCTAGAAGCCCAGAATCACTTCCATAGCAAAATTAATTATTGAAACAGTTGCATTTCCCTACCAAGGGTAATATTAGTCATAACGTATTCGTATTGGAAACAGACCTCCCCAAGAATCTTAATTGCTGTTCTATGAAATCACCATCTTGTAAATTCAGAAACTTCAGCTCATAACATCCGATTTGGCATGGTAACCATTAAGGTTTCATTATCATATTCATCATGAAGAAGGTAATTTAAAATATGAAGTATTGTAAACATCGAAATTAAAAAAGAAACAGCTTTTTCTCATTTTAGAAGTAAAGACACTGCAAGAGAACGATATTTAATTATCTTTGATTACATTTAAATATGACATCATTTTCTGTAACTCCACCTGAAGAAACCCGTAATAACTCTAAACGCAAGCCATACGTTGTTGGGACAGGCGTGGTCCACGCAGTTTAGAACCAAAGGGTCAAACAGGCAATTTGACACAAACTAGGTACCCCAAAACTTCTGAACACATTGATTCAGTGCTTTCAACAGTTCATTGGGTTAATGTGTTGCTAGATCGGACATAATACCATTGTCATACTAATTCTATAAAGGACAGTAAACGCTTGGCTAGCACTCTTGACTGATGTACAGATCGCGGCGTTTGTTGTTTTTTTTTTGTTTTGTTTTTTTTATTGAACAACTAGAGTACAGACTGACAGATTTTAAAATATCGTGAAGGTTTCACGTAAGTATTTTGTCGGCCACAGTGGTCTGTTGCTACATTATGTATTCAAGTACTTCCTATACGTTATCGGGGAAAATGCAAGTATTGCAACATTGATGTCCGCATTTCTCAACTTAAACCACCTTCGAGACTACATCAAACAAAACCGATTGATGAACACGCTCCCTCTAGGCGAACTACTGCCGAGTTTAGACAACGACTGATGGATACGCTCCCTAAGGGCGAATCCCGGCCGAGATTGGGGGACTCGAACATTTATTGTAGCTTTCATTTGATATATCTGATATCTTCAGGCATTCTCATATTAGAGAAAAAGAATGCTGATAATAATTTGGGGATATCCTGATCATAGACACAATCATTCGTTTACCTACCAAACGTTGCACTTCACGCATTTAATTAGGTGACAGCATATCTGATAATGCCTTTCTTAAATAGCTTGCGTATCACAGTTTAGTGTCGTTGAATGATGTAGTTCGCGGAAATACATATGAATTTTATAGACGACAGCTGGCTACTAGATTTATCTACAGGAAACCATTTCATAATAATGAGGTGAAGTGAGGAGAC
>JAVTVY010044352.1:0-20835 GCA_036873755.1 Hanleya hanleyi | reverse complement strand
ATGTTGTGACCGCGAGTTTGCGACACCCATTGCACACACAAATATGGGTCGCACCTCTATGGATAGCTGAGACAGTGAAGTTGTGCAAAGGGGTATGGGTTTATGTTTTCCAACTCAAATCTCGCAAGCCAGGGTCAAAATGTAAATGTCATATCGGTGCACAAAGGGGAACCGATAATAGAATTAACAGCCTGATTGTTGCGGAGTGTCCTTGGTCACCCTTATTTTGTATCCAAACGTGCGATACACCAAATGAAAGCCCATCGCTTAGTCTTTTATTTAATTTTTTTTTGATGTTCAACAATGTTGACCAGCAGAAGGCTGTCCATTTTTCTACATGGGGTATATTTAGCAATACAGTGACAAATTCTACATGTAACGCCGACCCCTAGCATGTTGTGACCGCGAGTTTGCGACACCCATTGCACACACAACTATGAGTCGCACCTCTATGGATAGCTGAGGAAATGTAGTTGTGCATAGAGGTACGGGTTTATGTTTTCCAATTAAAATCTCGCAAGCCAAGGTCAAAAGTTAATTTTTGAACTCATTTTGATACTTTTTCGGTCGAAATTTTTTGGGTCACCGATTCCTTTCAAATTTGGTGAACTGGTAGTACTCACCTAGCTGATTACGAATCTGCAATCAGAATTGACGTAGGTCTCTAAGTTTTTTTAAAAGAATTTTTGAAATACTGAAAATTTGCCATCTACCTTGGGGCTGAAATGGTCTGAAAAATTCGACCTTCACCGATTAACCTCAAACTTCCACTAAAGTATACTGGAGGTCGTAGGTCACGTATATGATGTCAGATTTGACCTTGACCTTCATATTAAAATGGCGATTCGAAAATTTGGGTATGACTTTGACCTTGGCGCAAGGTAACAAGATATTGTCAGACGACCTTGACCTTTTGATATGTCATGACCCCGTGACCTCTGAGTTGACTAATGACCTTGACCTTGACCTCTGGCCTCAAGGTAAAATTTGAAAACCTATATACACATAATTTGAGGTCATTCGGTGAAGGTTGAAACTTGACCTCCAAAACACCTTAGCGAAATTTTGGTCAGAATTGTTGCTGTCACCGATTGACCTCAAACTTTGCCCTAAACCTATAACGGGATCAGAGGTCACGAATCTGAGGTCAGTTTTGACCTTGACCTTGACCTTCATATCAAAATCTCGATTTGAAAATTTGGGTATGACTTTGACCTTAGCGCAAGGTCACAAGATAATGTCGGATGACCTTGACCTTTTGATATGTGATGACCCCGTGACCTTTGAGTTGACCCATGACCTTGACCTTGACCTCTGACCTCAAGATAAAACTTGCGATAGTGCATTCCAATTGTACCATCACATTTTTAAACCCAAGGCCAAAGGTCAAGTTTAATGTCATGGGTCAACGCAGAGGTCATGGGGTCATGACGTATCAAAAGGTCAAGGTCGTCTGATAATATCTTGTTACCTTGCGCCAAGGTCAAAGTCATACCCAAATTTTCGAATCGCCATTTTAATATGAAGGTCATGGTCAAGGTCAAATCTGACATCATATTCGTAACCTACGACCTCCGGTATACTTTAGTGCGAAGTTTGAGGTTAATCGGTGAAGGTCGAATTTTTCAGACCATTTCAGCCCCAAGGTAGATGGCAAATTTTCAGTATTTCAAAAATTCTTTCAAAAAAACTTAGAGACCTACGTCAATTCTGATTGCAGATTCGTAATCAGCTAGGTGAGTACTACCAGTTCACCAAATTTGAAAGGAATCGGTGACCCAAAAAATTTCGACCGAAAAAGTATCAAAATGAGTTCAAAAATTAACTTTTGACCTTGGCTTGCGAGATTTTAATTGGAAAACATAAACCCGTACCTCTATGCACAACTACATTTCCTCAGCTATCCATAGAGGTGCGACCCATAGTTGTGTGTGCAATGGGTGTCGCAAACTCGCGGTCACAACATGCTAGGGGTCGGCGTTATATGTAGAATTTGTCACTGTATTGCTAAATATACCCCATGTAGAAAAATGGACAGCCTTCTGCTGGTCAACATTGTTGAACATCAAAAAAATATTAAATAAAAGACTAAGCGATGGGCTTTCATTTGGTGTATCGCACGCTTGGATACAAAATAAGGGTGACCAAGGACACTCCGCAACAATCAGGCTGTTAATTCTATTATCGGTTCCCCTTTGTGCACCGATATGACATTTACATTTTGACCCTGGCTTGCGAGATTTGAGTTGGAAAACATAAACTCATACCTCTGTGCACAACTTCACTGTCTCAGCTATCCATAGAGGTGCGACCCATATTTGTGTGTGCAATGGGTGTCGCAAACTCGCGGTCACAACATGCTAGGGGTCGGCGTTACATGTAGAATTTGCATGTAAAAATCAATGTAACCCAGGCTTCAATGGACAGACCCAATTCCACTGTTCCGAATTACATTAAACTTCGTCCTAAAGTATTGTCGAGGACGTAGATGACGAATCCGAGGTCAGATTGTAAAATCTATTTTATCTTAATTATTAAATAATTAATTTTATTAGAAATCAATTTAACCCAGGCTTCAATGCGCAGCACCCAATTCCACTGTTCCGAATTACTCTAAACTTCGTCATAAAGTAATATGGATAACGCAGATCACGAATCCGAGGTCAGATTTTGAAAATAAATTTTACCTTAATTATTAAATAATTAAATTCATTAAAAATCAATTTAACCCAGGCGTCAATAGACAGATCCTAATTTAACGCGTTTTATGTAAAATTTCATCCCGGATTCGTAATTAACTACTCTCAAAATAGTTACATCGATCTGTCTGTCGCCATTTTCTACGGAACCGGGTCATCGTGGGAGGAATAGATGCCCAGTGGCAAGCGGATTTGGTCGATATGAGCGCCTTTGCCAAACACAACGATGGGAATCAGTATATCTTGACGTGCATGCGTGGGTGGTATCCATCCGGACGAAAACGGGGGCGAATCTCATAGTGGCGTTCAAAGATATCTTCAAGCCCCCTTTCCCATACCTGCATGAGATTAACATTGGAAGTCACTGGGGTCTTAGGTAGGGGCAGATAACTCTTGCTAGGCCGCCAGGTGACAGGAAGTGACCCGGATGTTACCGGATGCCACGTGACCGGATGTGACCTTTGACCCGGATGTCACCGAATGTGACGTCATAATGACGTCATCGTGACGTCACAGGAAGTGATCCGGTTGTCACGTGACCGGATGTGACCTTTGATCCGGATGTCACCGGATGTGACGTCATAGTGACGCCATCATGACGTCACCTGCACATCAGCCTCACTCCTCAGCCTCAAAAATGCTAATGAATTTGCCGTCTTTCTAGTACTCAAGTCACGTGGATTTCCTCCGCGGAGGAAATTAATTATATCCGCGGAGGAAATATTATATCCGCGGAGGAAATATTATATCCGCGGCGGAAATGATTATATCCGCGGAGGAAATATTATATCCGCGGAGGAAATGGTTATATCCGCGGAGGAAATATTATATCCGCGGAAGAAATATTATATCCGCGGAGGAAATGATTATATCCGCGGAGGAAATATTATATCCGCGGAGGAAATATTATATCCGCGGAGGAAATGATAATATCCGCGGAGGAAATATTATATCCGCGGAGAAAATATTATATCCGTTGAGGAAATTATTATATCCGCGGAGGAAATATTATATCCGCGGAGGACATATTATATCCGCGGAGGAAATGATTATATCCACGGAGGAAATATTATATCCGCGGAGGAAATATTATATCCGCGGAGGAAATATTATATCCGCGGAGGAAATGATTATATCCGCGGAGGAAATATTATATCCGCGGAGGGAATGATTATATCCGCGGAGGAAATATTATATCCGCGGAGGAAATATTATATCCGCGGAGGAAATGATTATATCCGCGGAGGAAATATTATATCCGCGGAGGAAATATTATATCTGCGGAGGAAATGATTATATCCGCGGAGGAAATATTATATCCGCGGAGGAAATGATTATATCCGCGGAGGAAATGATTATATCCGCGGAGGAAATGATTATATCCGCGGAGGAAATATTATATCCGCGGAGGAAATATTATATCCGCGGAGGAAATGATTATATCCGCGGAGGAAATATTATATCCGCGGAGGAAATATTATATCCGCGGAGGAAATGATTATATCCGCGGAGAAAATATTATATCCGCGGAGAAAATATTATATCCGCGGAGGAAATGATTATATCCGCGGAGGAAATATTATATCCGCGGAGGAAATATTATATCCGCGGAGGAAATGATTATATCCGCGGAGGAAATATTATATCCGCGGAGGAAATATTATATCCGCGGAGGAAATGATTATATCCACGGAGGAAATATTATATCCGCGGAGGAAATATTATATCCGCGGAGGAAATTATATTTGGTGTTTTTCAAGAATTTCATAGGTTTTTCTTCGATTTTGTCTCTGTTTTTACGTCGTTGAACACGGAAAATTCGCAGAATATTGCTATGAATTCGCTGAAAATTCAGTTGATTTCTTGGAAAATACAAAGAAAATCTAGAAAATTAAGTTGGTTTCTTCGGAAATAGAAGAAAAACATAGGAAATCAAAAGAAAACGACAATGGCCCTAACGGGCCACCGTAGTGTTCCGCTTTTTATATTTTCTGGAAAACCCCTAAATTTACATGCACCTGTTACCCTCGCTGGGACGAGCCAGTCCCTAATAAAATAAGAGAAAAGAACTAAAACAATCGTGTTGGTTCACACAGGTCTATATTGCCAAAATGAAACGGAAGTCTGTGTTTCAATACATGAAACAATAATCTTTGCACAATGTATATTTCTACAATACTTGTGAATAAAGCATACAATTCCCAAAGAATTGGCATTTAGTTTATATGGATTTACTGCAATAACGTGACTAAAACATTTAATTCCTAAAGAATTGGTATTTAGTTTTCATTAATGCGGCCACATATTTCAAGGTGACAAATACTAAATCATCATGCTTACAGAACAAGAAAAGATAACTGTACTCAGACATATGAGAGCATAAAATCATAGGTATGGAAACGAGTACCAGGGCTTTTTAGCTTATATGGATTTACTGCAATAACGTGACTAAAACATTTAATTCCTAAAGAATTGGTATTTAGTTTTCATTAATGCGGCCACATATTTCAATGTGACAAATACTAAATCATCATGCTTACGGAACAAGAAAAGATAACTGTACTCAGACATATGAGAGCATAAAATCATAGGTATGGAAACGAGTACCAGGGCTCATAGATATAGAAATAAAATAATTAAATAATATCTGCTGTCCTATGTGAATGAACAATATTACCGAACATTTCCAAGCTATACGGACAAATAACATAGTTTTATAACGAGCGCTCAATATGTTTGTACTGAAATGAGAGCGTGTTACCGATCATTAGGTTACATTTTCTATCGGACAATAGTTTAATGTTTACTCAAAATTATGGAACATTTCTATCATAATCGGAACATGAGACTAGACACGTACGCCTCACAGATCAAGTCCTACACATAATGTGTTCATTCCACGTGTTCGAGCGCGCACTTTCAACGTTACACCTGACTGGCACATAAAACATTAAAACTACAATTATTCCTGACAAAACTTTACGCTAATCGACTCATAACAATTTCCTTGACATATTTACTACAAAATCTATGCAATGTCGGGGTCACTTACCTAATAAAATAAGAGAAAAGAACTAAAACAATCGTGTTGGTTCACACAGGTCTATATTGCCAAAATGAAACGGAAGTCTGTGTTTCCGTGACGTCACAATCAAAGACCTGTCAAACCAAGGGCAACAACTCGGGATCTGGTACAGCGTGAATTACCTCCCATACTCCATCATACAGACATAGAACCAATATCTCTGAACAATAACATTGTCACACACCCACTCCCCACCCTATCTCTCTGAGCAGGTCCCGATAAGCCAGGGGACCGATATTAGCCCTTTGGGATAGGACTGATAGGAGTTTTCCCTTATTGTAGGGGTAAAGTCCGTGTTCCGCTTTTTATATTTTCGGGACAAATCCTAAATATATATACACCCACCCTGCACTCAGGCTCCGATCAGCCCGGGGGACCGATATTCGCCCTTTGGGATAGGGTTGATAGGGGTTTTCCTCTATTGTAGGGGTAAAGTCCGTGTTCCGCTTTTTATATTTTCGGGACAAATCCTCATTTTACATGCACCCACCCGATTGACTTGATAGGCACTCCCCGATACGCCCGGGGACCGATATTCGCCCTTTGGGATAGGTTTGATAGGGGTTTTCCCCTGTTTTAGGGGTAAATTCCGAGTTCCGCTTTTTATGTTTTCGGAAAAAATCCTGATTTTACATGCACCCATCCATGACTTGATAGGCAGACCCCGATAAGCCCGGGGACCGATATTAGCCCTTTGGGATAGAGTTGATAGGGGTTTTCCTCTATTGTAGGGGTAAAGTCCTTGTTCCGCTTTTTATATTTTCGAGACAAATCCTCATTTTACAGACACACACCCATGACTTGGAAAATCCTTCCGTAGGGACCCCAAGTCCCCGACTCAAATGAATGGACGGCATACAAGTCAGTACATGCATTCCTGATCACGTGACCGCCGCATGATGGAAAAAACCCAGATACAAGTCAGTACATGCATTCCATATGGTCCTGGAGGAGTGCGTCACTTTGACACCTCACTCGATGCAATCAGTCCACTACGGGCCCCTCCCGCCCCTGAAGATTGCCGAACATTCTCACGAAAACCCACGTATTTGGGACTACTTTCTGTCCGCGGAGGCAGCCCGCATCATCGCCAAACCGCGTCACCGCGTCGGAATCCCCTAACATGTCTAAACATGATCCAAGGTCAGATGATGGACGAGATGAGAAGATACAGATCAGTACATGCTCAAGTGCACTCAATGAACTTTGACCTCCGTCACGTGACCGCCTCAATATGCAAATTTTTGAGGTCAATGGGCGCTGAAATCAGCTTTCTATACTACTCAGGTCATTATAATCTATTTTTTTCTGCCAAGTTTGCAATCAATAATCAATGCTTTGTTTCAAAGTGTAGATCTGCGTATTTATAGATATGCATTTATACCATATAACAAACAGTATACATCCATTATATAGTTGAGGTTCCTCCGTGCATATATATTGATTAATTAGTTAATTGATTAATTGTGGATGACTGGCGACAAGAAAGGCCTTTATTTAGAAGCTAGAGTTAGGCCTGCGTGTGTTATTCAATTATATTGAATGGACAAAATGTTTTTCATCAAACACAAACTATTCAATTTGTACAGAAAGTTACGACCCTTCGTTTCTGATGGTTTGCAGCTTTGCTATACGTCAGGGTATACGTATACGTCTTGGAGACGCAGTATCCTTATGTTGACATTATCTATAAGATTCGATTGAAGATTACATTGAAGAAACGTCGATCTGTTCATCGTAACGCCTCATAAAGTAAATCGTGTTTGACAATAATTATTTACATTAAGGACAAAAACGTGATTTTTGAAGCTTTAGTCGAACTGAAAACAAAACGAGAAGTTCGTGTTGTTTACTCGTAGTTTGAAACGTTGCGGATCTATGCTTATTAGCCTGCCAACTATAGTAAACGAGTGTATAGTGTACCGCTTGTACTCATAAATTATTAACGATAGATGTGCGGCATGTGTGCTTTTCCAACGAAGAAAAAGTATTGATTAATATCCATGCCTGTAACAAATTAGATGCTGAAACTTGTAAATCTTCATGCGAGAGGCGAAACTACTGGTTAAGATTCTCATGGTTAAACAAGTATTTTCCAACGCAACCGTACTCCGTGCTGGCAATCACACACCGCTACCATATGATCAGGGTTACACAAGATTTTCTCCAGAGAAAACAAGACATCCGCATTGATCATCTTCATACACAAGTCGACTTCTCCTCCCACACCTTGAATTAGTCTTGATAGGCTATCGGCTCTGTCCAAAAGACACGAAACGTCAATGACCTCGAATACATTTGATTTTTCGAAATCTACCGCATGCGCGAGCTACTGATTGGATATTCTCTGTATCTGGACATCTGGGTATCACTTGATCTTTGACCCCTGGGGGCACTTTCTGACGTCACCCCCGGTTCCCGTCACGTGACCGGAAGTTACTTTTGACCACTACGCATGCGCACAATACCCGACAAAAATGGTGCGCAGGGGTCAAAGGTCATGTTTACAATTCAAGTATTCTCTTGTCCAATCAGATGCCGCCATTTCAGAAAGTTCAATCTTCGTTCATGTTCACTCTGATACGTTTGTCCTAAGCGTCTTCGGGCAGTCCAGGATAGTGGAGCTCCAAGCTCATACCCCCCTATTGGTAGGCAGGGAAGGGTGACGAAAGGGATACTCGACACTGGTATCAATCTCCATCGGCTCTTCAATTCGGGGCGGCGGATCGACCTCCATGGGTTCTTCAATTCGAAGATGCGTCTCCATGGGAACTGAAATATCTGGTGTCGAGAATGGCGAGCGCAATCCGTGGATGACACTTTGGTGACGTCTCAATTGACTGGGATGCTTAAAGACTATATCACAATCTGCACATGTATTCATACTTCATGGCGTGCACGTATGTGACGACGTAAACTGTCCAGGCGATGAAAGGGCTTCGAGCAAGTCGTACGTACACGTGAACATCGTGGTAGAGGGTCTGCTGAATGGGACGTTGACTGTGCACGTCTTTGGGATACGCTTGCTTTTATGGAGAGTAACGCCCGCCAACGCCTAGCTTAACGCTTCAACGCCCGGGTTAAATGGCTCAGATGCTCTGATGGGACTGAATATTTCACGCCCGTCTCAAAGCCTTAAATTACAACACATATAAGGGAAGTGGGAAGAGATGCCGACATACTGACAGAGCCACATGACTTCACAGTATAGTCTTCCAGTTAACCTATTCTAAAGCACATACCAAAAATCTAACGATTCGTGATATGTGTAGTATCTCAGGTACGCTCATGAGCGTCTCGTATCTCAGGTACGAGATTAAAGACCTATCTTAACGCCTTATCTTAACGCCTTAACGCCCTATCGTAACACCTTAACGCGTTAACTTTGTCAAGTCGCCCGCTATGGGTTAGTGTATAGGGGTAGCCATGTCTCAATGGCGCACCTGAGCGAAGCTGCATTTTGTCTACTATATATGTATAGCTGCTCGCCTATCCCTACCATACTATAAAGTACGTCTTTTTCCGCACGTGGGAGTGAAAAGTCCGTGCTCCACTTTTTCTATTTCCGGGACAAATTCTAATTTTACATGCACCCTTGTAGATGGCCCAATACCCACTACCCTGGATGATTCTCCATGCGTTAGGTGTAAAGTCCGTGTTCTGGTTTTTATATTTCCGGGACAAATCCTAATTGTACATACACCCGCTAACCCACTCCTCGCTGTGGGACCGATATTAGACTGTATTACTGTCAGTTAATTTAGGTATTAACAGACAGTGATAGTGTACCAGAACTCCGCCAGCGATTGGTCGTTCGATCCGCGCCATTTTGGATCGAGACCAGCTTTCTCATTGGCTCGCTATTTTTAGGAAGAAAGGGCTTCCCTCAAACAGCAATCATGGCGACCGACGATATCAGGACGAATGTGATGTTGAAGCGAGCTCTTGCTGTTGTCAATCAAACACAAGATCTGCCCTTCAGTAATAATAATTTCTCCAAGTTCTTCTTTTTCCCTGCCTCTGATTGTATTAAAAAAAACTTGACATTTTTATTCCCACAGCAAATGCACACATTCTTTTCCCGAACTTTCAGCGGAGTTGCCATCTCTGATCTCCGCCATGCTGGATCTGTCAGAAATCCCCGAAACCACGTGTGTCCGGTCCCGTGACGTAAGCATGGCCTCGTTCTCGAACTTAAAATCTGCCGTCAAACACGTACCTTGGATTAGCCAGACATTGGCCCTCCGAAACAGGGCCCAAGGCCCAATGCTATAGGCTATGACCTATAAGACCAGGTTTATAGGGATCTTGGGGTAAAGTCCGTGTTTCCGGATTTTATATTTTCAAACCAAATTCTAATTTTAGATGCACTCACCCAAGGCTTGATCGGCCTCGACGAGCACTTCACACGGATACCCTCTCCAACCCCGTACGCATACTATTGACCCATCTCCATTCCAAAACATCCATTCCAATACCTTTTCCCATCATTGCCTGTCTCATAGCCTCACTTCCACTCTACACCCATACAGTTGGATGGTCTCTCACGAGTGCTTCACTATGACACCTCCTGCGGATCCATCGGACCAACAGTAGTCACCTCGACCCCAAAATGTCCACCTCAGGCCTGCCTATACACTACGTATGCGTCATCAGAACTTTTCAACAAAAGTCACCCTCCTGGCCACGAGACAGCTCCCATCGTGTTCTAAATGGTGAGACAGAGAAAACAAGTGCCAAATCCCATACCGCTAATGTCCATGCCTGGGTTGCCCATTATGTTTAACATTGGAATAACTGAAGCTTACGGTCTTACTTAGGAGAAGATAACTCTTGCTGAGATGTCTCGTGACCGGAAGTGACCTTTGACACAAACGTGAAGTCACCAGACATTTTAATATTGAAGTAACTCAAAGCCGAATTCGTACAATTCTGGGTCGCAAATGTTCGAATTAGGGGAGATAACCCGGAATTTGGTCAACAGAGTTTTCGCCCGGTTAGAGTTGTCTTCCCTGTGCCCAGATGGCTGCACGATCGATGTCAAAGGGTGAACTCCCAATGCAAGAGCCGTCATTTTATTTCTTTATAAATTGCGGAGAGATAGTTGAAACGAAACACTCGAACCTGTGATCGCACTGATCATAGACTGTTAATAATAACATCGTACAGCACCTATGGGCTATGTTTATTGAATATTTCACCCACTTGTATGGGTATTATACAGAGTGGAGGGGAGATGCCCTCCATGACTTTATCCTCATAGACGTGTAATCCCAAAGAGTAAATAAAGTAGTATTGACCTTGGAAATTTTCTTATGACCTTTTTGACGTCACTAACCCTACTGCTGACCCTCGTAGTTATGACCAGGTGCCAAAAGGGCCCGCAGACGCCTCTTGACCCTTTGAAAGGGCATCTGGAGGCCTATTTTCGGACAGATAACTCTTGCCGGACATTTCCATGTGACGCCACATGTAGATGCCTCTTGACCCCATATTGAAAGAGGATTTAAACTCATATTGACCTTTGATCTTTGTGACGTCACTGACTTCACTGCTGACCCTCGTATTTATGGTCAGGTTCCGAGAGGGCGCGTAGATACCTCCTGACCCTTTGAAAGGGCATCTGGACACCACTTTTGACCTCTGAGTGCACCATGTGACGTCACTTCCGGTTCCGGTCACGTGACTGGAAGTGACCTCTGACCCCTGCGCACCATTTTTATCCGGTATTGTGCGCATGCGCAGGGGTCAAAGGTTACTTCCGGTCACGTCAGCGGAACCGTAAGTGACGTGACAAAGTGGTGACCAGATCAAGTGGTGACCAGATGCTCTTTATATACTACTCACCCCTATCGCCACATTACCAGGAATGACGTAACTACCGAGAAAATACGTCATTCAACACTCTGTCGTTGGGTATGTCCTGATTGGCTCGTTTCTGTTCTTTAGATGAAATTTACACCTCGGATTTGAATGCTTTCGGTAGTCCGTTCTAAGGATGGACGGTGACGTCGACATGAGTATGAAGACGCGTTGTCCCGAGTGAATAGAAATCTTCAGATTTATATTCTCTGTTGCTTTGCTCGTTCAGTCTTTTGCAGGTCTATTGTCCCTTCCATCCGCTGGCTGTAGACCACACAAAAAAAAATCTTCACATCTCAAGTTAAATACTAATCTAACGGTCTGTCATTTACCTTTACCTAGTGAATGGGGTAAATTCTTCAAGCCAACACCGTTCGAAGAGGATTTTCGTTGACCTTCATATATGGCAAGCGATGGATGCATTGCTTTTCAAACGGGAAAAGTTTATATCCGTCGAGTGGCCAATCAAATTTGTTTGAAGTCGAAAAGGCGAGGCGAGAAGTCGAGAACGCGAAGTCGAGAAGTCCGGGCGAGAAGTCGAGATTGCGAGCCGAGAAGTGGAGAACGCGAGGCGAGAAATCGAGTCGAGAAGTCGAGAACATTCTCGACTTCTCGCCTTCCGGTCTCTTCGATCATGCGTATAAGAGACCGGAAGGCGAGAAGTCGAGAATGTTCTCGCCTTCTCGCCCTTTTCAGATTAGGCGAGAAGGTGAGAAGGCGAGAACATTCTCGACTTCTCGCCTTCCGGTCTCTTCGATCATTCGTATAAGAAGGCGAGAACATTCTCGACTTCTCGCTTTCCGGTCTCTTCGATCATGCGTATAAGAGACCGGAAGGCGAGAGATCGAGAATGTTCTCGCCTTCTCGCCCTTTTCAGATTAGGCGAGATTTTCGACTTCTCGCCTTCTCGCCTAATCTGAAAAGGGACTTCTCGCCTTCTCGCCTAACCATCTGAAAAGGGCGAGAAGGCAAGAAGGCGAGAAATCGCGAACGCCAGAATCCGTCCGTCCTCGCTTGCTCGACTTCTCGCCTTTTGGCCACAAAGCAAAGACGAGAAGGAGAGAAGTCGAGAAAGATCTCGACTTCTCGCCTCGCAATCTCGACTTCTCGCCTCGACTTCTCGACTTCTCGTGTCAGCTAAATACAGGGCGAGTATGCGAGAAGGCGAGAGGCCGCTACCGTCTTCCATAACTTTCACAACTTAACCCGGATCTCGCACATGCTTTCAATTGCCCTCGCTGACTTTAGCACTCTATTCCTGTCACACATTCGTGCGGTCTTACAGTACGATTCTAGTTTCATTATTCACACACATTCGCGTGCTCATGTTGAGGCGAAATATCGCTGAATTCCCAGTATACATTTGGTGTGGCCACGTCATAGCGGATATTTGCTTTTATTTCGTTGCTATGAATTTCACCACCACACACAGTAAAAGAAGGATGGATAAACATCGGCAAAAAGGGGAGGACAGAATCTTTAATAAAAGGTGATGAGATAGAACCATCACGTTTTTATGAGATAGATCCATCACCTTTTCACAACATCACGTTTATTTAGCGAGAAGCTACTTTGACCACTCAATGGCTATCAACCTTTTTCGGCGATAAGTCATTTCTCTCAATTGTTGATGATGGCCATCTCCATTATTAGGTGATGAGCTGATGTCGTCACCTTTTACTGGTGGTGAGGTCTGGTCATCTCCCATTCCCATTACCATGTAGAATTGATTACCAAACTCATTACCCAGTAAAGGTGATGGCGGGCCATCATCATTTCTCTGGTTGCAACATTTTCTTATTTATCATGAAGCTGAACCATCCGTGTCTGTCGCATACATATGGAAATTGAAACGCTCGAGGACTAAATAATTACATAAACTGACCTAAAATACCAAGTGATCAAGTACGACATATGGCAACTGAAGGTATATTACAAAATATCCGAGTAGATAGATAACAATGACAAACAATCAGCACGTTAATAGACTTGTCCAGCTCATTTCAGCAAAGAAAATACTGATTGAAATAGTAAAACAATTTCGCTTGAACTAGCAACTACTTCTGGAATATTACTGCACAGTATGGGATTCATGTAAGTGGATTGTTGATCCACATGAGACAAGATATGAACTGTTTCGCGATTATCTCCCATGCGTTCAGTAAATCACGGCGGCGCTGATGGACGCTGTTGTCTCTTTTAGAACCATCCTTCTTTTTTTTACCTGGTAGGCCTACGGTCACCTCGTTTGACGTCTCAACTTCAGAGATTAAATGGGTTCCGAATGCCAATGTTGTATTCACACTTGCCTTGCCTGGGGAATATTGGATGGTAGATGTCTACGTCTATTTTCAATAAAGTATGAAAATTAATAAATCTATCAGATAAAAAAGTAATATATATATTCCAGCATCAGCTCATCTCCCGTGATGCATCACTCGTTTTCTTTGTTACGAATCTGCGCGAACATAAATCTATAGTATTGGACCCTCATACGGAGGGCCAATTACTGGCTGATGCAGCAACAACAACATTTTCCAAATCAGACGGAAGATTTTGTAGTCGAGAACGAGGCATCATGGGTCAACTGAGACAGTCACGTGGTTGTGTATGAAGATTGGGATCAACATGTAACCATTTCGGTCATCTATACGCAGTAAGACTGGATGGCGAAGTGTACGCAAATGGATTGGGATGGCTCCTAGAAATAGTGATCCAATGAGAATGCTCGTCTTAATTTAAAATGGTGCGGGACGAATGACCAATAGCTGGAGGGAAGACCATTGGAAAAGCACGCTGACACAGTCTGTTAATATCTTGATTTAAAATCAGAGTCCGCCAGTCTAGCGCGAACATAGAAAACTTACAGGCGTGTAATGGAAAATCACCAATGCGAGCCTCCGTACGGAGCCAAAAACGATAGTATATATATTGATAAAATATAGAATTTACTAGTACTGTTGTACCGGTAGCCGTATGGTCAGTGCAATATATAGTTTACTAGTAGGCTACTGTTATAGCCGTATGGCGGATACTGGTCATACTATAAAACAAATGTGCAAGAATCTTGGGCGTAACCGAGCGACGTTTGGACGGTGTACATTTGATGTCGCGATACGATACCGGTTTGATGGAATCGATCTTCTCACCCAACAGACAGACTACCTCCGAGATCACTGACGTCTCCTAGGGTCATGAAACCCGAGTCCGATATTTTCCAATCTTTGGGAGCCTTGTGAATATGGCCATTGCCATTGTGATCCTGACGCACTTTCCGGTATACCTGGGGCTACACGAACACCTCCTGGCAAAGCAGGGCGCACCTGCATGCCGCCTGTGGATAACGGCACCCCTCCTTGCAAACCTAAGGCTGTCGGAAAGCCATTCTGAAAGCCTGCGACTTGTTGCATGCCTGGCTGGGCTAACTGTTCCCAACCCTGCTGCAGGCCCGGTGCTACCTGAACCACTCCTGGAATCCCCGGGACGACTTGCACGCCTCCCTGTACACCCGGGACTACACCTTGTTGTACGCCATTCTGCCATACTCCTGTTATACCAGGAGTCCCACCTAAGGTTCCTGACACACCGGGGATTGCTCCCTGCCACCGGGTACCCATGCAGCAACAATGGGTCGCCACTCCGACCAGGTTGCAGTGCTGCCTGGCGGATGGAGACATGTCCACTGTTCCACCATCACAAGCCGAAGAAAGACATTCACAAGCAGTATCCTGTCGATCACCAAAGGCAAACTGGGAGAACTGTCGTCGTCTGCTCATTCCGCAAGCCTCTGGGCAAAGGTTAAGGATTATAGCGATATGCAGATAGGTATTAGAGAATTTTTATTCAGCATCTGAGAAAAATGACATATGTGAACGTTTCTATATATCCTCACAAATGGAATACTATACGCACGATGCCCTGCAATTCGAATTATGTACAGTAAGGAGATATACCGTTATAATCGATGCGACTATTTCTACAGCACTTGTGCCTATTTCATCCTGCTACCCGTGCGTGTATTTGGGACGTTCTAACACGGTTTTGTGAAATCTACACGCGCCATGCTGACAAGCACAGGTATATTGGAGAGATTCTGTTTTACATGGAGATTCTATATTTCATACAATCGAATAAACAAGCAAATAAATTACAAGATGAAATTGAAATTTCTGTCTCAAGTTTAACTGTTGTTTCCATCGCGAAATTGATTAAAAAGCGACACAAATAGACATATTTCCATGCATATTTCACGCAATCTGTCTCAGGTGGCAGAATCACTCCCCAATAAGAGACCACACACACATGCACTCGTTCATTAAACTTGGCACGTCACCAACTGACGCGCGGGGAAACGTTTCAACAAGCATGGCAAATGGGGAGAAATCGTTGACTACTTTTACAATATTTTTCAACCTTTCGTTCTAATCTTTGTTGATAATCAATTAAAGTAGTGCTATAAAATATAAACTTTCCCACGCTAATCGTACGTCAAATATCAATTGAGCGTGCCTATGCAAACATTATTTAAATAACCTCGTCTTATATATGATATATGGTACGGTTGCTATAAACTGTCAACAGGATTGGGTATAGACGCGACGTACCCAAAATGTTTGGGTATAAATGGCAGCGAGAATATTAACAATGGTGACTGAATAATACTTAGGCTGCCGTATATTTATACGTCTTTTATTGCAAGACCGTGTCACCTCTGTATACATGCGGGCCCTATGAAGTCGTCCGCACCATTTTCCGTAATAAAAAAAAAATAAAATAAAAAAATAGGAAAAAATAAAACGGGTTTCTGATTGCATAGGTTACCAGAATTTGAGCCATTTTTAATTACTATAGTATTTTTCTTATAATTAGTCGCGGGTTTGAGGGCTTCTGTAAAATCAGCCGTATGGTTAAAATCAATTTCCTTTTTTAGAACGTATATAACAAAGTTATATCTATAGAATGTCATATCACTCTCCGTGATAACTGCTACAAAACTTGAGTTTTAGAGCTTTTTTGTACTACCCGGGTTAAATGCCATAAGGGTTGTTCACGTGAATCTTCACCAATACATGGTATGTCGTCATAATCTATTCCTTTTGCTCTGGCCAAAGGGCAATAGGCGGGGCGAGATGTCATTCAAGGGTTGCTCTGTTTGTCGTTTGGTTATGAAGACATGAGATTAAACTATTGTCGTTGACAAAGAACGAAAGATTCGAGAATACGGGTGGACCAGTACATGCAGCCGCTATGTTATGCAAATGTCCTCGACACCTCAAAGATTTGGACGCCTCTCAGACACAGCATAACCGTATCACTTCAATAGTATGGTGATCTAGTTGGACCAAAAGTGTGCCCCGCATTACCTCATCAAAAGCGTGAGCGACAACGCAAAGGGTGACGTCGTCTTCCAAAACACGATGTCGCCCTTTCGCGTCGCGTGTCGCCTTTGACAATGTTGAGTGATAGGACGACGACGTCGCTTTCATACACCAGGACGTCGTGTTATTTGTACCTATCAATAGTTCAATTTGTAGGCAGAATTTCAATCAGTGCTCTTCGATGCATCGTAGGTTTACAAATGTAATTAACGAGAGAGCAATCAAATTAAACTATACACTTACAATACCGTTGATGATGTCCGACTCTAATCGACTGGATCAATAATGGGATATTTGCTATAAAAATGTAAATATAGGTCATACGGCCATCCATAGATTACACCGTCATTGAAATAAAGATCGTGTGAAGTTGTCATTTTAATTCATGCAGTCACTCATGGAGGCATTGCCCCTGTCCTTGTGAAGGTAACATCGATTGAGGACACTTTCCCATATATAGAACTGAATAGCTCACCCCGCCTATTGCCCTTTGGCCAGAGCAAAAGGAATAGATTATGACGACATACCATGTATTGATGAAGATTCACATGAACAACCCTTATGGCATTTAACCCGGGTAGTACAAAAAAGCTCTAAAACTCAAGTTTTGTAGCAGTTATCACGGAGAGTGGTATGACATTCTATAGATATAACTTTGTTATATACGTTTTAAAAAAGGAAATTGATTTTAACCATACGGCTGATTTTACAGAAGCCCTCAACCCCGCGACTAATTATAAGAAAGATACTATAGGTCCTAAATTCAAAATTGCGATCAAAAAGTATCGTCAGTAATCTGGTTACTTCACAATTGTTAAAAATTAGAGCTACAGCCTAACTTAAACAAGTATCATGGAAGACAGAATGTGGTACCAGATAGAGAACATAGCGTTATCTATTTATTGTGCACAACTCTCAAGTAGTAAGCAAAAACGTACAATGGTGGTGGGGAAATTGAACGGCATAATCTTCCAAGAAATCATATTGTGCTCGACGTGTGGTGGTGGAAAACTCCGATAACCTCACGTGCTAATTTTTTCTGACTGCATATTGGGTAGAACATTTTGGGTCGATACATCTGACCGAAAAAACTGGGTCGAATTCCGACCTATACTTGTTTTGGGTGGATTTTTCTACCGACTCAATATATTAGTCAACGTTTGACCCAAAATAATAATGTTGTTTCTGTATCCAATATCATGTGATCAGAAGCTAGACTTGACTCGACCCTCTTAACCGTGTAGCGGTCTGGGCCTTCTATGGAATGGTATTATAAGCCCTAAAAGTAGAAAAGTCACAAACAGGATCGGTATTCCTGTGTGTTTTGGGGAATGATATTTGCCACAAACCTATAGTAAGAAACCACAAATCAAAGACACCCCACTATTTGAATAAGCCCTAAAAGTAGAAAAGTCACAAACAGGATCGGTATTCCTTTATTCTTTGAGGAAAAATATTTGCCAAAATCCTATAGTAAGAACAAACAAATCAAAGACACCCCACTATTTGAATCTCAACACGGGGAACATCCACACTATATCAAACTTGATGCTATACTATCGAAATTGAGATGCAAGAAAGCAAAGGATACGATTGGTCCGGTCCGTACCCATCCTCCATGGAATCGTCTGTCCGTTTGGATTTCTGCCCCGAAAGAGAGCGTTTCTAAATCCTCTCCACTCCATCTCTCCATCGGGATCTAGTCTTCGTCCTCTTCCCATGAAACCGGGTGGGCCCATTACTCCCTGATTGCTCGGGGACTGAAATCCTGGCTGCATGACGTTATTTTGAGGGTTCACAGGATGGTTATGAGCTAGATTCACTCCTCCTTGTGAGAGAATGTGACACCAGGTGACTCTGAGCAGGCCAAACAGACCGATCACCAACAGCGAAGTCCACATTTTGCTGATTCACCTGTGACAATTCATGAAGAAATGAGTATTTTACAAGTAGACCTGGGTAAACAATGCATGCTGATAGTCAAGCTCTTTATACCTTGGCTTACCTGGGTGGCTGGGCATAGTGAACTTTCTAGGATATACCATCACACCTAGCTCTGCATTACTTGCCACCAAACACCATTGTGGAAATTAGAATAATTACACAATATTTAGCTAATCAATTCGATGGTTGTATAGGCGAGCGCTCGAAAAATAGTCAATCAAAGAGCAACATCAAAGGAAAGATTGTGGCTACAATGTCTGACTTGCCTTGCTACAAAGTAATTATCCGGAATTGAAGACACGTTTAACCAATAGCATTTTGTAAGCATTCGCGAAGGTAGGTTCGGTGATCCTAAGCCTGGAAATGGAGAGCATGGACTTCATGGATTTTTAGGTTTCCTCATTTTGGCCTATATGCATACTAGTAGTACATCGCGTCTATATGTCAGCTAACCGCCTATCTCTTTAACATGGGATATGTTTTTGCGCCGCATATGACCTTTGACCCCCTATGACCCTGTGGACCCCCTATGACCCTGTGTGATGTCAGGGTGACGAAACTATGTCAACGAGATTTCCCCGAGGGTTAAGAATAGAATGGGAGAGTTTGCGCGAATGAAATAGGTAGAGAGAGAGATTTTACAGAACAACATTGGCTTGATTACAGATCGATTATTTGAAGAAGTCATGGCATAAACACGTTCCCGGGGCATGTAGAAGCCTTCAGAACAGTTTTCTTATTATCCGACTAAAGCTTTACGCGAAACATTTACTGAACTTTCCAATTTAAAATTTGACAGACGGAAAGACCTGGAAAACGCCGACATAGAAATGTTAGCTATTGAATTGAAACCTGAAACTACCAAACCTATTGTTGTTGTTACTGTGTACAGACCGGCCGATCGCAATCTGTACGAACGGTGCGAATCGTTCAAAATATGTTTGAACAAACTGCATTCAGAAAACAATGAATGTGTTATAATGGGCGATTTCAACGTGGATCTACTGAAGGGAGATAACACATCACATTATTGGCTTGACCGTATGGAAAATGATTACGGACTACAACAACTCGTAACACAGTATACCCGAATAACAGACAAAGGTGAAACACTTATTGATCACGTGTTCGCGTCGAATCCAGATAGTTTCACTCAGAGCATCGTTGCCAAGTATTCTGCCAGCGACCATATTTCCTGTATGTGTTTCTCGTAACATGAAAGTGAAACCCATCTTAACGGAACAATTAAGTACAGATTCTTGAAATCGTTTACTGAAGAAAATTATCTGAAAGACCTAGACCTCCAGCCATGGAGTGTAATCGAAGCGTTCAGTGATCCTGATGACAGTTTATGGACCTGAACAAATATGCCCCATGCATGCCCCAATCAAAGAAAAACATGTACAATACAAAACAGACCTGATTGGTGGAACGACGACATCAACCATGCCATGACATCAAGAGACAAGTGTAACAAGAAAACAGACTTTCAAACCTACAAGTTCTGGCGAAATAGGATAAACAATTTGATATATGATGCGAAAAAATCCTACTAACTAACTATCTTGGAAAAAGGAAACTGTGCTATCAAACAGTTCTGGACACACTTTAAGGAGCCCTTAACCCGGAGTACAAACCGCTCCCCACCGGAACTTCATGTAAATGACAATATCTTGACCGACCAAAATGACATTGCCGATGGCATGAATACCTGGTTTACCTCCAGTATAAAGGACTATATTGTAAATACCAGCAGAGACAACACTGACCATCTGAATAAATTACGTGATCATGCCTAACAAAGTAAACCGGATGATGTCATCTTCCAAATTCCTGAAGTAAATCAGGAATTCGTCGAAAAACAACT
>JAVTVY010044351.1:0-22090 GCA_036873755.1 Hanleya hanleyi | reverse complement strand
AACACCCGATCGAAGTGAAATTAATTTTAAGCCTTGACGGGTGGACACAATTGACACGTGTTTTACAAGCCAAAGAACCCGAAGTCGATTTTTTACCTGTCGGTGTGGATGTGTACCTGCGGCGGAGTAGAGAAAAATCATTTTTTCCCCGGTTAGAACAGTGCGGTGGTCACGGAATTGTACTTTGGCCAGCATTATGGGCGGCGCTGAAAACTATCATTAGCCAAGTTGACGCCGTACTCTATCCGGACATCCAATCCACCATCATAACCCGTACACTCACCTCGGATTGTACCCTAATACTATATCCTGATCGCATCGATCTCATTGCCGATGATTCCCGCTGTTGGTGCGTCCCAGAGCCCGCCCGTGTCTCTTTATCTTCCGAAGGCTGGACGACCTTGAAACGTGTGTTATTCGGTCATTTGAATGGAAATACTATCTACCTGGATCACGATGTATACATTTTTCGCGGCCCTTTTTTTGCCCGATTGATCTCTCTCAAACGAGGCGGATTTACACTCGATCCCGATCTGTGGACGGCTTTACAAAAAATAGTTCCTGTGGTGGATAAAGTATTTTCTGCACACGACCCGCCTCTCACAGAATAGTATAAATACCAGGGGAAGAGACAGAGTGTGTATCATTTGGACATTGAGAGCAAGCAAGCATGTCGTTTCCACTACATGCCATTTTGCCTCTTACACACAGTGTGCGCTTATACGTGTATGCAGATAAAGTCAAACTGGCGGAAGACCATCTAGCTATTTACTGGACCCCCGCAGAAATGTTATGGAATCCCGTGACACTAGAGCGTGATGGGTGGAATAAGTTGAGACGGGTATTGCGCGGGGAATTGGACGGAGAGCTCATCCATCTGGATAATGCCATGTACCTCTATACCCTATCCTCCCACCGCACACGTCTAGGCCGGTACAAAGATGCGCGCAGTATCAGCATAACTCTCTCTGTGTTTGACGCCTTGAAGAAAATAATGCCTATTGTCGATCAGTTAATGTCACCGGACGATCGATCCCCTCAGCAATTAGCGTGGGTTCGTGCTACAGAAGAGGCGTTCCCTGAACCGGGTGCAAGACTAGCACAATTTTGTTTCTGTAAGACTACTACAGCCGAGAAAAAAAGGCCTATATGTGGAAAATGCAGAGCGGCTAGATGGTTAGTATCACCCTGGGACGAAGAGGAGACGGACGGGGCGAACTCAGTATCACCCCGGGAAGAGATCGACTCACCTGTGACGGAGGCCAACGAAGTGTGTGATGCGGCGGCAGTCGGGGAACAAGGAGATTCACCAAGTATTAACTGATTTGTATTATAATCCAACGAGTGCAGCTGCCTATAGTGGTGTGGGGGCATTGACTCGAGCGGCCCAAGGCATCAGTCGAAGTGAAGTTCGAGACTGGTTAAAAACCCAAGATACGTACAGTTTACATCGAGCTGTCCGACGTCATTTTCGTCGTAACCGAGTCATTGTGGGAGGCATCGACGCGCAATGGCAGGCGGATTTGGTCGACATGAGTCGATTTGCACCTGACAATAATGGAAATCGATACATATTGACCTGTATCGATATTCTATCGAAATATGCCTGGGTCCTACCCGTGCGTACCAAAACAGGAGAGAATCTCATAGCCGTGTTTCAGCAGATTTTCAAGACGGGACGCAAACCTCTTTATTTACAAACAGATGAAGGCACAGAATTTCTCAACCGACCCTTTCAAGCCTTTCTTAAGAAAAAGAAGGTATTTTTTTTTTCACACGTACAATGAGACGAAAGCATCGGTAGTGGAACGCTTTAATCGCACCTTCAAAGGACGCATGTACAAATATTTTACGGCTCAAAACACGCGACGCTACCTGGATGTACTTCCTCAACTGGTACAAGGCTACAATAGGGCCTATCATCGCAGTATCCAGCGAGCGCCCCGTACTGTGACAGAATGGGAACGAACATCAAGTCCGTGCTACGCTGTACTCCTCCTCCAGTGCACCCCTGACGGCACCCCGTTACAAACGGGGAGATACGGTGCGGATCAGTAAAGTGAAAGGCCAATTTGAGAAAGGCTATTTACCGAACTGGAGTGACGAACACTTTGTCATCGTGCGCCATAAACCTCGACAACCCCACGTCTATCAACTGGAAGATCTACAAGGCGAGAGACTGCAAGGCACGTTTTATGAGGCAGAATTACAACCCATAGTGAAAACACCGAAAGACTACTACACGGTGGAAAAGATTTTGAAAACGGAACGTCGACGTGGGATTCCCTATCATTTCGTCAAATGGCAAGGCTGGCCTCGTTCCTTTAATTCCTGGGTGTCCGGCCGTGACATGAAACGTCTATAAATGCTAACGCCTATCACCACCCACCTTCAGTGTAGGACTGTACCATGGATAGTACACGTCTACCCGTACTGTTAAGAACACGAAAAGCACAAGTCGGTACTGTGGTGTGTCTAGTCGTGGTGCTGGGTACGTTATTTACCGGTGTGTTCTACGATTTATCGTACGTGATATCCTGTTTCAACACCCTGCGTTCTGCATCATCCACCACGACCACGACCCCACTACCAACCAAGACGTCAAGGGTCCGACACGTCTCAACGCAGACACCTACGTCTACTCCAGCCATCACGTTACCCCGCTATATCCAGCCCACGACCACGATCCGTACGACTACTGCACATCATCATCCTTCTCCATCATCATCATCATCATCATCCCTGAGAAGCCAGCCTTCCACTCCATCCTCTAGTACTACGACGACACCGCTCAACAGTTTTGAAGTGGACCCCCGTGAATCATACCGTTTACCCCGACAACGGTTTCCCTTCGAGTACTATCCTCTGCGCCGCCAGCCCCGACATTCTAAACGTCAAATCATCCCCTAAAAGAAACGATGGACCCACGATGGCAGCATCCCTTCACGTGCCATCGCTGGACCGACCGGGTCGGGAAAATCACATTTTGTTCAACGTCTCATCCAACATGGGCCAGCCCTGATTTCACCGCCTGTAGCGCGTATCCTGTGGTGTTATGGCGCTTGGCAGCCCGCGTACGAGGCACTGGCCCGTGTCCCAGGAGTCACCTTAGTGGAAGGCTTACCGCCTGAAGACATACCTCCAGACACCTTGGTGGTGGTCGACGATCTCATGACGGAAACGGACAGTCGAATCACCCGTCTCTTTACCAAAGGCAGCCATCATCGGCGGTTGAGCATTATTTACATCGTACAGAATCTTTTCAGTAAGAACAAAGAACACCGGAACATTAGTTTGAATGCTCAGTATGTGGTGTTATTCAAAAACCCCAGAGACGCGTCACAAATTACCCACCTGGCTCAACAGATGTACCCTAAGAACACGGTCTTTGTACGAGAAGCCTTTGAAGATGCCACCCAACCTGCGCATGGATATCTCCTCATCGACTTGAAACAAGACACACCCGCTCCCCTGCGATTGCGTACCCTGATTTTTCCCGGTGAACTACAGACGGTGTACACCCCCAAATGAGAGTATAAAAGAAGAAGACAACGGTGGCTAGCCTTCATTCAAGCGTCATGTCTGCACGCGTACGCAAGCACGCGCCCGCTCTGCGGGTATTACGCAGCGCGCCTCCGGAAGTGGGCCGGGCCCTGGTGCGCGGCGCGGATCCCGACTTGGTCCGGTATTTGTGTGAAGTCGCTCATAATGTATTAAAAGGCAATGTCCCCCTGAGTCCTCTGCAGAAAGGAAAATTGCAACGGCACAAGGCGGGTCTCCGCACGCTGGTCAAGAAGACGGGCAGTGTCAAGCAGAAGAAACAAGTGTTACAGCGAGGTGGATTTCTCGGCGCACTTCTCGCTCCCTTAGCCGCTACGGTACTGGGCCCGTTACTCGGGTCCATCTTGGGACGCTAACATGGAGCATACGAAAAAAATGATGCTGGTCGAACCTCGACTGTTACAGAGTTTACAATCTCCCTATCCCGTGCCGGCCACCGTGCAAAAACTCCAGTCTCTCGATGAAGAAATGAATAGTATACTGCAACGTCCATTGCCCGATCACGAGAAAATTCAACTCTACCATCATACGCTGAACCGGTACCAGACGTTTATGGATCAATATAGAGGAAGTAGTACTAGTAGTACACTACCCACCACTACGCCCACTACATCCCCTCCACCACCACCACCGTCATCCTCGGCCTCACCTGAGCTGGAACAGGAAGTATTGGCCAGTGTGCCTAAAGCCTACAAGACCAAGGCCCGTTTATTGTTGGATCGGGTGAAACAGAATGCCGATATGGATTGGAATGCGGAAGGAAACCTACTGATTCGCAACCAAGTGGTGCCGGGGTCTCATATCACGGATTTAATCAACGATATGGTGCGTTCTCGCAAACACTCTAATCCACCGGGCTGGGAAGCCTTTGTTCAGGGGTTAAAAGACACGCACACCCCTCAAGAATTGGTAGGAAATCGTGAACGCTGGAAGTGGATGCAAGCCCCTTCTCGACGTCTCCCCACTACCCTGGAACGTGGTGAATGGCAGCCGCACACGCCACCCACAACACCCCCACGGCGGCCACCTACTTCGTCACCTGTTTGGATGCAAGCGCCCTCTCGACTTTCCCCTATCTGGGAACGTGGTGAATGGCAACCGCACACGCCGACCAAAACACCCGCACGGCGGCCACCTACTTCGTCACCCCTTTTACCACGCCATCCCCTGCAAAGCCCCAGAGCTAAGTCACCGCGACGGTCACAACGCCGAGGTCAGGCGCCCAAGGGTTGGGAACCTTACTAAGGACACACAAATAACTCCTATAAAACCCCGGTGCAAAAGCCAGAAAGTTCAGTCGTCGTCATGTTTTACCTGACGTTGCCCAGTAATAGCTCATTCGACGTGTTTCCTGAGAACACCTTGACCAAGTATGTCACGCAATTACCCCAACCGTTACATTTACCGGGACGCTGGGAATGTGGACTGGTGGGTATTCAATACCCTTATTCATGGTACAATGTACAAGACGGAGAAGTATGGTACGAAGTGACCTACGAAGATAAAGTCTACAAACTCATTCTCCCCCAAGGCCAATACGATACACCGCAGACGTTCATACAGGCTCTGAATGGCTTGATGAAGTACAAGGCCCTAAAGTTCAGCACGGGTGCTGCAACACACCTGATATCCTTGAACATCAAGAGAGAGATATTGTTCGATGTCGACGTACACAACGACAGGAGCTCTATCATGCTGACCGCTAACGCGAATGTGAAACTCAGTCCTATGCTACAGCAAATGTTAAGGATGCCTCAATCCGTCTACAAGGGATCCACCATTGTCAACGGGGATTATTTGATGGATATGAAAGTAGGTATGTACGCACTGTACGTCTACTCGGACGCCGTGGACAGCCATATTGTGGGTGATGTGAACACACCTCTGTTACGGGTGGTGCCCATTACCAAGACGTATGGCGAACCAGCCACCGAGAGTTTCAACCATATCATGTACCTGCCCGTACGCCATACCGATATCAACACGATCACGGTGGATATAAGAGATGACAGGGGACGTCCGATCCCATTCGAACGAGGAAAAGTGGTGCTGACACTTGCTTTCCGACAAGCTCGCTCTCCTCACTTCGTATAATGTACGTGCCTTACCAGTGCCATACGCCCAGCTATGCCGACTACTACAAGAAACAAACGGGAGGAAACTTGCCCGTGTTTAGCGGGGCACGCATACAACGCGGTCACGGATTGGGGAACATACTGGGCAGCATTATGAAAACGTTTTTACCCATGGTGACACGGGGTGTGAAAGCGGTGGGAAAACAAGCGGTACGCAGTGGATTGCGCGTGGCCGGTGATGTGATGGAAGGCACAGCACCCCGACAAGCTTTGAAACGCCGGGCTAAAGAAGCGGGCAGCGTCTTGATCGCCAAAGCCCTTAAAAGACAAAGACCGACACTGCCCCATTCATTCAACGTCCAACACCCCAGAGGAGAAGGACTACGCCCCAGAAGAAGAAGAAAAAGAAGAGAAGTAATAGTAGGAGAGACATCTTCGCATAATGGCATACATTCACTCCGAGTCGTGTCCGTCTACCAACAGTGAATTGGATTTGTGGACTATTCCACCCACCCAAACGAGTGTAGGCGAAGGACGTTGGGTAGAACATCGACCCCTGGCTAGCCTGACGGGGATGGGACCCGTAGAATTTACCATTGAAAACAAAGATACGGCCTACCTGGATTTAGCCCACACCTACTTGTACGTGAAAGCCAAAATAACGAACAGGGACGGGACGGAGATAGCGGTCGATGCGCCAGTAGGCCCGGTGAATGTTTGGCTGCACTCCTTGTTCCAACAGGTGGATATAGGTCTAAACGATAAACTCATCAGTACGTCCACCAATACGTACCCGTACCGAGCCTACATGGAGACGATGTTGTCGTACGGTATTGATGCCAAAGAATCACACTTACAAGCTGAGCTGTACTTCAGGGATAGACCCGGATACCTGGACAACTTAACCGGTGGCAATGCTGGGTTCGAGTCACGCAAAAAACTGGCAGCCAAAAGCAAGTCCATCGATATGATGGGACGACTGCACGCCGATCTGTTCATGCAAGACCGCTACATGATGAACGGTGTATCCATCAAGATCAAGTTGATCCGGTCCTTACCTAAGTTCGCCTTAATGTGCGGTGGCGAGGGCGATATCGATTACCAGATCGTCATTGAAGATGCAGCCCTGTTTGTCCGTACGGTAGATTTGCAACAGGGCGTGTTGCTGGGTCACATGGAAGCCTTAGCGAAAAAACCAGCCATGTACCCCATCCGACGCGTGCAGACCAAGGTGTTCTCTGTGCCCACAGGTTCGATGATGGCCAATCGGGAAAATTTATTTCATGGGGATCTGCCTAAACGTCTTACCCTGGCGTGTGTGACCAACACCGCATTCAATGGAAATTGGGCTGAGAATCCGTTCAATTTTAAACATTTCAACATTAACTTTGTGGCACTGCACGTGGCCGGCCATCAAATTCCAGCCCGGCCATTACAACCGGACTTTACTAAGGGAAACTATGTGCGGACCTACCTGAACCTGTTTACAGCTACAGGACAAAACAACCAGGACGAAGGCAATACCATCAGTCGAGACGACTTTATGAAGGGGTACACATTGTTCGCCTTTGACCTCACCCCTACCTTGGAACACGATCATCAACTGGCTTTGCTCAAGAAAGGAAACCTACGGTTGGAACTGCGTTTCTCCATCCCTGTACCCGACACCATTAACGTGATTTGCTACGCCGAGTTTGATAACGTCATCAGCGTGGATCACCAAAGAAACGTGCTGTGTGACTTCGCCACCTAAGATGGATACAGAGCAGCTGATGAGCATACTCCAGCGAGATCCCAAGATCCCCTTTCGAGGTGTGTTTCCACGCAATGTGTTTCCCACTCACTCCACCACCCCAGCAGCCTACATCCTGAATACAGACCCGAGGAGTGGACCCGGTGAACATTGGATAGCGGTGTACGTGGACACCCTAGGCCAAGGCGAATACTTTGATTCCTACGGACTTGCACCCCTCCATGCCGATTTGGTGAAATTCATGGACGTCTCTACTACAGAGTGGCGTTGGAATACGCAAAGATTACAAGGACCCTTGAGTAGTGTGTGCGGACAGTACTGTGTGTTTTATCTCACTCACCGGAGTAGAGGACATTCTATGCCAACCATTGTACATATGTTTGATGATTATTGTCAAGCCGAAGACCGGGATGTCCTCGTCTATGACTGGACGGCCTCTCGTTTTAATGTGCATGCTCCATTTCTCTGGTTAACTTAAAAAAATGTACTGCGCGCGCATCTTGTTTTATTATTGTTATGACGTTATATTGTTATGACGTTGTTGTTCTGACGTTGAATAAAATTGATGAAAAAACACAAAAAAAATGATTTGACTTTTTCTCTCTTTATTTAAGTCAACAAGCAAGGATTAGACTATACAAATAGAATACAGGGTACAAATAGTAGGGTATGTACACATAGAATAGTAGTAGTATATACAAAAAAAAGTTTGTCAGGAGTAGGATTCGAACCTACGCGGGTTTCCCCCACCAGCACTTAATACCGGCGCCTTAGACCACTCTTTTACTTTTACAGTTTTATAACTCGTGTATCCACAGTTAATGTTCGACATTTTACAAGTCCAAGTATGTAGTGCTCACACCGTCGGCCAATACTTTTCGTTTGGGATAAAAGAAAGTAAAGGCGTCTCGTTGCTGGATATAGGTCCGCATCTGGTGGTCCACCACACGGAATCCACGATTAGTGCCACTCGCACTGGCCTGGCTTTGTAACACGCCCAGGTAGAGATCTTTGTCTATGTTGGGATCGCGCCGGCTCACTCCTTTGCAGCTAAATTTATTTTCCTCTCCTCCATCTCCTCCGTAACAGTAGTAGGTCTTGGAGGAGAGCGCAATCATAGCATCTCCACTCCACTCCAGCTTGAAGAGCCCGGGTGTCCGCTTGTCGTAGGTGTAGTGATCGCGTCGGGGTAGCCACTGGTCCCGTTCCGCCTCATATTGTGCCCGTAACTCGGGTTTGACGAGTGACTCCCAGTCCGGGTGGGAAACGGCCATGTAGGCCGAATCTGTATCCATTTCCATGAGTTGCCAGTCTGAGGGATCAAAATACACACCCATAAAATCATAGATGAATTCCAGCATCCTCAGCTTGGCCATCTGATAGACCATACACCCAATTTGGAGGGGTAAATTATACCGGATAGTCTTCTTGGCTGACGTCACTTCATAGGTGTCGTCATCGATCACCTCCACGGATCGAAACAGCGGGGAATTGACTTTTTTGCGAGCTTGGGTAGTCGTGCAAATGTTCACATTGACGTGCTTATCCTGGTTGGTTACCGTTTTTCCATAATAACCATTGCCAGTGAGTTTCCAACATTCAGCCATGATGGCCTGACTCGGGTCTTGATCACCTTGACGACGGGCCTTCGTCACGAGGTCCGCATTCTCCGCAAAACAAGCCTCAGGTACGTACTGGATCACTTGATAGATTTGAGTAATTTCCAAACCGTGGTTCATGTACCACTGCAGTAAGGGGGTGCCCAGCAAGATTTTTTCGGCCCACATACTTCCAATCAACATGCGGCGCGGTTTAGACAAACACTCGTGTTGCTCCGCATAGGCACCCATGGTCTCTCCAATGTCAGCCCGACCCACCAGCGTGTTCTTGAAAATAGGCGGACACTGGGCGAAGAGGGGCTTGAGAGTGTCGGGAACATGCACATCACATTCTACAAAGCCGTAGAGCTGACCCGAACGAATGGCGTCCAACATCTGGGGTAGACTGAGCAGTCGCCGACGACTCAAGGGATATTCACGCTCTTTTAAGAACCGTTGTAAATGGGGCAGGGCCTGGCACATCGTGTGGAATTCACACTCCCACATCTCAATGAGATGGAATCCTCGCTCTTTGACATAATCACCGTTGATCACTACTTCTTCCCGTAATTCTTGTGCCGATTTTCCACGTCGCTCATTGAAGCGGCCCGCACTAAAATGACATTCGTGACCGTGCCAGTAACACCCGTAAAACTGGAATACAGTAGGTGTGCCTTGTACAAGGGCAAACCCATCGACGGGCAGTCGGCGATCTCCTATCCGCTTCTCTGTGGCGTTGGTCTGGTGACGTATATAAATGGCCCGTCGATAGGCTTCCCAATCTAGCCACTGGTCGGCGAGATGTTTGTACGGCGTCCGTTCAGGTGTAAAATGCCTACCTTCTGCCCACCAACGTGTATAATGTCCACTCGGCATAGGTTGGGCGAGCGACCACAGGTACAAGGCATTGGCGTCAAATCCAATGATTTTGGCACAGGGTTTCCCACTAGGGAGAGTAGTGACGTCCTTCTCATGGTAGCGGTGGAAAATAAGACTGGGGCCACCCACAATGTTCCGCTTCAGACATTCATGCATGTCTGCATCTTTTCGTTGTATGAGTGAAAAGTAGGTTGGACAGTCTTGAAACAGATGGCGAAGCGCCAGACCGGGTAAACTCAAGCACTCTTTGAAGATGTCCACACGCATTTGGCGACGAAAGAGTTGCACCATTTTCTCGGCCGCTTCGAGAAAGGGCACGACGTCCAAATTGTTGTACCACACCAGGAAATCTCGCAACGTCTTCATGCTGTGGCAGTTCCATATCTGCTGGAGTTCGATGTAGGTGGCCTCCGGCAGAGCTTCCCCTTTCAGGTCATTGTAAAACGCTTCCCGAGGTGGTAACTGGGTGTCTTCTAAGCGGTCCAGGCTCGTCATATAGGTGTAAGGAAAGTAACCTTTGGTTTGTGCACAGTCATAGGCCTTGACCCACTGGTCATAGCTACAATTTGGAGCTAAATAGTTCCGTACATCGAGAAAATGCAGTGATGTGGTAGTGAGGGCCATGTGGTTGTTGATCTTCTTGATCACCGACTTGAGGGTATCGGACTGCGTTAAGTAAGGATAGAGAAATTCCTTGACCAGGTTCAAGTCGTATCGCCCCGAATTGAAGCCGAGCACCGGTAACTGACCTAAGTATTGAAGGAACCGTAACTTCAATTTCTTCGCATACGGTTTAGGTAATGGAACATCCTGCGACTGCAGAGGCTGGGACTGCTGGGACTCGGGCTCGGACTCGGACTCTTCATCGTCGCTGAACGCTACACCCGGTTCAGGAATGCGGTCGTCCAGCTGGGTCAGTACGTCGTCGAACTTGGCCACCAACAATTCCGTACTGGCCGCACTCACTCGCTCTAAATACTCCATCATACGGGTGATCAACTCATGGGCTTCTCCCGTGGACACGAAACACACCGGTGCAGCGTCATAGCCAGGTACATTGGATGAAATGCTGACACTGAGGGGATATGTCGCTGTGTCCACTGCGTTTTAGCCGAAAACAGGTCCATGGGCTCCAACACGGCCTCAAAATCATAGCATGCCCGGTAGGGAAAATAACGGTCCTCTTCCGGTATGATGATACCCTCATCGGCCAGTTCCTGAAAAATAGTAGGTGTATTATGATACACTCCACCCGGATAGACTCGCTTGACACTGTTGTCACAGATTTTCTCGTGGCAATGTAAGCTGTGAGACTGGTTAAACACACGATGGCATTGGGCACAACTGAAAGACTGAGCGTACAGGCTCATATTGGTAATGAGCGAAAAATGACTCACGCCATTGTCATCGAACACATTCACTTTCATCGTAGCAGCATACCGTTCTGTGGATCGACGAACCAATTCAGCCACAAAGGTGTCGTCATCCTCCCGTCGTAATCGATAAACAAAGATATTAATATCGAACAATGTTTCCACATCATCCAAATTCTTAAAGGGAACTCCACGGAAGTGCCGCTTATCCATGTCGTGCTGCTCTAGATATTCTTCCCAATAGCCATCGGCCACTGTGTCACAACCCCGGGGGTGACACTCGTCCAGATGCACGGCCAAACACCGAAACAGACATTTCCGGTCTTTGTAGGACCCCCTTTTTCCTGCTGTTAATGCATACAGGCCTTGTCGATGAATCAACCACGGGGGAAGTTGTACAGGAGCACCGATCGGGTGATCTCGCATTTTCGTGACGAAAAATGTAACGTTAGTCACCATTTCCACCAACCATTGTGTATTGGGGCGTTGCAGGCGGGCCCACTCCAACGGGTCTAATGTAGTGAATTGCTCGACCACCGGCTCCAGAGAAATCGCATCCGTGATGGTGAATGGCTGGTCAAACACATACGAATTGTTACTGGGATAGAAATACCGCAGTTGGTCCGTCTCTTTATGTCGTAAGATATACCCAAATGTGACATTCAACTTATAGGCTGTCACCTGATCTTTGAAAATGTTCTCGGCATATGTAGTGAGATACGTGAGGTCCTCCAGCCGAAAATTGTATAAGTCCAAAAGACGACGATCACGGTGAAAACAATGGCGTATGGTAGCCCAGTGTCGTTGATAAATGGCCCTGACACGTGCATCTTGAGGCAAGACTTCAACCGGAGGTGCTGCTGGGTCGAAGGGGAAATCTGCTCCACGTATCATGCTTACTCGAAAAAAGTAAATGGATGGCTGTGCTGTGCTGGCTGCTGGCTGGCTGGCTGGCTGGCTGGCTGGGAGACAGGTCAGGTAAGTCAGATTGAATACACCCTGGCCCTAAAAAATGAACTCCTTTTATAGCCCATTGACCTCATTTGCATATTTTCAGCGGACAACAGACCGCCATCTTGAACACGACCACCCCTCACACACACAAACATGCCGCCATCTTGAAAACGACATAGGCAAAGACCTCATTTGCATATTTTCAGCGGACAACAGGCCGCCATCTTGAAACCGACCACCCCTAACCTACAAAAAACAGGCCGCCATCTTGAAAACAGTGGGGAAAAACCCAGAGACCTCATTTGCATATTTTCAGGGGGACAACAGGCCGCCATCTTGAAACCGACCACCCCTAACCTACAAAAAAAAGGCCGCCATCTTGAAAATATGCAAATGAGGACCGAAACAAGTGCAATTGACCGCCCTACAAAAACAGGCCGCCATCTTGAATCCGACCACCCTAACCTAGAAAAAACAGGCCGCCATCTTGAAAATATGCAAATGAAGGGTGAAACAAGTGCAAGTGTGCGCACCTACAAAAACAGGCCGCCATCTTGAAACCGACCACCCCTAACCTAGAAAAAACAGGCCGCCATCTTGAAAATATGCAAATGAAGGGTGAAACAAGTGCAATTGGCCGCCATCTTGAATCCGACCACCCCTAACCTAGAAAAAACAAGCCGCCATCTTGAATATACCCAATGCACCCAATGACCTCATTTGCATAAAACTCATTAACAGGCCGCCATCTTGAAACCGACCACCCCTAACCTAGAAAAAACAAGCCGCCATCTTGAAAATATGCAAAATGAGGACGAGCGAAACAAGTGCAATTGACCTTGACCTACAAAAAAACAGGCCGCCATCTTGAATCCGACCACCCCTAACCTAGAAAAAACAGGCCGCCATCTTGAAAATATGCAAATGAGGCGCGAAACAAGTGCAAGTGTCCGCACCTACAAAAACAGGCCGCCATCTTGAATCCGACCACCCCTAACCTAGAAAAAACAGGCCGCCATCTTGAAAATATGCAAATGAAGGGTCAAACAAGTGCAATTGGCCGCCATCTTGAAGCCGACCACCCCTAACCTAGAAAAAACAAGCCGCCATCTTGAATATACCCAATGCACCCAATGACCTCATTTGCATAAAAGGCCACGCCCACTCATTAACATAAACTCACGCATGCGCACGCCCACAAAATAATTTCTGCGCATGCGCAGTGAAAACCGTGGTACAAAAGATCAATCCTCCCTACTACTCACGTGCAAATCAGAGTGTCTCCATTAAAATTATGTGTACATATAGAGTTATTGCAAATTTGATACATTTTCTAAATTTAAATGTTCTTTATTTCAAAATTCCATTTAAAAACTACATGTATGTATACATAAATTTAAAAAAAATCTGTTAAAGTTCAAATTACATGTACAAAGTAGTCTTCATTCCAAAAGTAGTTTAAAATGGCATAAGGTGGATGGTATGGTACATGTGTAGATATATTCATAAAGAGAGAACTGCTTTTCTGAAACCAAATTCTTTTTAAATTTCAAATTAATTCCCCATGTATCACATCTAGACTAGACTATGTATTTGCCAAAGGGCTCCACTAGCATAATTATGCTACATGTACATGTACCTGTACTTGCGGTGGGTGTGTGAACATGACCTCCACTCAGTATCCATAATTACCCATACAAAATGATAAAGATACATCAGGGGTCGAAATAGGCCCCAACCACTTACAGGACATTTGTAAAAATTGTCCTGCATCCAATTAATATGTATGTAAATTATCTAAACATGGCAGTGTGACTAACATCAGTGGACCTACGAAATAGGGTTTGAGATCATTTAAGTGTGTACTCGAGAGATGACTTGGGGGCCCTGTGTGCTACCATGAGAGAATTTATATAGCGTCTCTAATTGACAGTGGGAACTATTAACTTTTCCAGATGTCACCGCTGGTGAGTCATTAGCGTAGCAACTATTATCGCCTTCAGTTTCTATTACCCTGGAGAATGATCAGCCCAGCAGTACAGCAAGAAGTGTTGGGGGGAGGTTCCGAGAGAGCGGGGACCCCCCCCCCCTCTCGGCATTATGCGATTTTTCTTAAATTAGCGTAGGGAATGATGCTCTGTCAGAGCAGTTGAGAAGTAAATGTTTGTAGTCCTAAATAAGACAGGAAACTGGATAAGAAACACAAATTTGAAGTGAGAAAGGTCAAGATCAGAGATTTGTTAGAATGCAAGAATCAAATCAGGCATCACTAGAGAGCCATTCTCCATGGATATATTTATTTGGCATTCAACTTCAAGGTACCTCATCTGAAGAGAGTACATAATAATTATCAATGAACAATAAAGCACACACGAACAAAATAAACAAGTGGTTATAGGTTACTGAATTTAAAACACGATGATTTTATTATCGATTTCTTCAGTAATAACATATAATAGGGTCATTGTTGTGTTTAAATTTAGTAATTTCTCTCATAAAATCCAGCCATTTTTTATTTCTTTTTGAGGTAGAACATTTTGTAATGACTGAACTGAAGAAATGATGCAATGTTGTATAGGCTGGATATATAAAACGTGCAGTATAACATGCCTTCAATCTCAACGAAATTCCAAGACCAGCAAATGAGTGAAAACGGATACCATTGGAATGTGTGTGGTATCGGAATGTGTGTCAACATTACAATGTAAGTTAGGCTAAAAATAACAACCTCCATTCTCCGATCAAATAATTTGCTTCCTTCATGCATCGTGGCATATACAGCTCGCCTGACGCGAGATTCTGGGATTTCGGTAGCCTTCCGCAATACCACCGGCTAACAGCAACCAGCATGATCACGAGGGTTCCCGAATATTTCCAACAATTTACGGCAGATGTTTGGGAAGCGTGGCGTGGACTATTAGGGAAAACATGGCGGAGCTACCTGGAAACGTATAATGCCGACATATCTTGGCAAGTACCATTATAGTTACTGATATTTTGGAGAGCTGGGCGCATCATTTTTTTTTGGCTTTAGTGCTGGGCGGCCGAAGTTAGTCCCCGGCGCTTAAGTCACAGTGAAGAATACAGCCAAGGGTTCCTGATGGGCATGACAGTGCACTCGAGTCATCAATAAATAATAAAAAATTAATTATAAATCAAATTTGATCAGCTCAGAACTTGCTGGTAACAATGCCCTAATGCACGTTCATGCCAAAAATCAAGGTTCTAATGTCAACGGTTCTCCTTATTTTGCCGACGAAAGGATTCCTTTGGACTGACTCACTGACTCATTACCGAACAATTTGCGATCTGTAGCCTACTTCGTAGGAAAAACTACAGGACATGACAATTTTTTGCCGGACATGTCCTGCAAATAGATGATAATTTCTAGCCCTGTACATGTCTACATGAGATGCCACAAACTGACATATATGTCTACCTATGAGAAGACTCATCTGGCAAATTTTACATAGATAGATAGATAGATACTTTATTGCTCGTTTTTGCCCGAAGGCTAAAGGCACCACATAAAAGCGAACATACAGGGCATATAAGATATACAAGCAATACATAAAAGAACAATACACACAGGACATATAAAAAGTACAAGCAATACATAAAAACAATACGATCAAGAACAATTCACTGATACATAGGGTTACATAGGATTACATATGATACTGTATTGCACTACTGTGCCCGTAGACTAACAATTACAAGAAACAAACAAACATGGTGTATACATAAACGGTATGCAGAATATAACAGGGTTGTGGGGCTACATATGACATGATCTAATATGCCTCAATACACAAGCAAGATATAAACTTTTAATAAGGTGTATGATAATGGCGATGATGATCAATGTGGAAAACAACAACTAAAATAATATATACATGTATGTAATATAAATCATAACATGTGCATATGGTAACACGGGCTAACTTTGACAGTGGGGTATTAAGTTGGCCACCTTTTTGTTTTAGTTATATTGAATATTATGACAGCGAATAGTCAGTTATCCCACCTCTACATATAAGATGCTGTTATATGGTGAGGCAGCACCGGGGGTGGATGGATGGATGGTTAAGTTCGGGCAGTCCATCGTGATATGATAGGCACTGGTCATGCAGAGCACCCCGTAGATGACCAGCCATATGACACTCTTGAAGATGGCCACTTAACATGTACATGTATTTGAGATGTTGTACCGAAGGTATCCCCAGATGACAGTTTCCCCAGCGACAGTTTTCCCAGGCGACATTTTCCCCACCCCACCCTAATATTATGATATTATTGTTGCCACGTTGTTATGATCTGTTTTCCGTCTTTTAATTATTTGTTGGCACGGTTTTGTGTAGACCTATACCGACTGCATCAAATTTGAATTCCAATGAACTATCATGTCATTTCGTCAATTTCCGGCAAGGCTGCCTGTGCCGATACAGTGGGTAATCAATACTTTTGAGTATTTTTTTAATGTTTTTTTTCATAATGTATTATTTGAAAGTTCAGTTTTGTCTAAATCAATATAATTTCAATATTTTTAATTTTAAAGCTCAGTTTTGTCTAAATCGTTATGAATTAAACATTTTTAATTCAAATTCGAATGTCTAGTAGGCTATCGGAATATATCGCCAGTGTTGATGAAGTGATCAAATAATAATATCAAATTTTTGCTGCTCTCATATATTGCTAATTTGTGATCACTTTTCATTCATTGACATATAATCTTCTTAAGTTACGTTCCGAATAAATAACTTCAAATTTCTTTGTAGTATTGTTTATATTATACTCTTAGTTAAACTGACTGAGTGAGCCTTGTGAAGCTAGTTGATTAATCTGTAATCCCATTTTAAGTCATCTACATGTAGCCTACTGTTGTTTCACTCGCTCTATTGTCTTCATTTTACCCCTCCTGCTTGTTGATTAAACTGTAATCCGATGATAAGTCTTCCACGAACTATTGTTTCATTCGCCCAAGTCTTCATCGTACTAAGCACATAATATTATAGAGAAGAAAAGCAACTCCGAGTAGGGATGACAATTTCATTCTGTATATTTCGCTATTAGTTATAGCATCTTCAGCAGTGAACAAAGTTACAAACAGCTCTATACGTACAGAATATACAAGGTATAATGTGATCTTAGCCAATACACATATATGAATGGGTATGTCAGTAATGTCAGTCAGATTGGACAGATATTAAAATGTCATTTTCAGAAAATTGTTGTAGATGTTAAGAGATAGCAATATACAAATGTTGTGATTACAGGTGATACAATACACAATCTAATTGATGACAACAATACACAATGAATAAAGTATGGTGATATAGCGCGTATATATCTACATTGAATATTTCTACATGTCATGTTCAGATAAGGACTGTCATCTTAAGATAATATAGGTATAATTCTCTTGGCAATCCACATTAGAATTGATGGGAATCTACAAATGTTGTAACTTGCACGGCAATATACAATTATGAAACGATACACAGTCTAATTTATGAAAACTGGTTAATCTATAAATGATACTACCGAAATAATTTTAAATCCTTTGATGCTTTCAAACCTTGGTTTAAAATTGGTTTGTGCCGGCGCATGGCTAAGGCTTCCTTGAATAACACTTGAGACCAGTGAGCTGCTGTATCAATAATTTTAGTGTTTGATTCTATAAGAGACAACAAAGAGATCGGGTCATCGTCAAAAGAGCCATTTGCTAAATCAAACATTTGAAGATGCTATAATTAATAGCGAAATATACAGAATGAAATTGTCATCCCTACTCGGAGTTGCTTTTCTTCTCTATTATTGGAAAATCATCAGTGGTTCCAATAGATTCTGGTCAACATAATATTAGGGTGGGGGAAATGTCGCCTGGGGAAAATGTTGTGTGGGGATACTGTTGGTGGGGATACTGTCATGGGGGAAACTGTCGTCTGGGGATACTGTCATAGTATCGGTTGGGATTTGTGTAACTGTTAAGAGTTCTTTCTTAGAGATCTGCAATGTTTTGAGTTTGTAGAACAAATATACATGTGCTATTTTAGGAGTGGGAATCATTAATATAGTAAGTTAATCCAATGCTTTCTTGTTGCCAGTATTTTCAGTAATTTTGTGTATTTGGATAACTTTGACACCCCATTCATCATTGATTCCTATGACCATGTCAAAGTTACCCCAGGTCAATCAAGTGGCAATTACCTGACCTGGTACATGTATGCTATGAATTTGACGGTGCATGTCGATGTTACCCAGCACATTCACCATGTGGGGTAAAATTGACACATGTTCGTCTCCAACATGCAATAAATATCTGTGGTTATCAACTAATAACAGGAACAGGTCTCAGTGTATCCAGTGAATACTCAGAATGGTATCCAGTGTCCAATTTGCTATATATAGTGCACTGATATTGTAATAAACAAAACTTAAAATGAAATTAAAAAAATCAAAACATTTCATTTTAGCTCACTTGTACGAGCAATGTAAGCTGGGTCATACCCCTAGTGTTGGCATCGGTGTCCAAAAAATGTCAAAGCAATTGTTAAGGGTAATTTCTGAACTTGGCATACAGAATATTAACCAATTGATGTTCCGAGTGGGATGTGTGAGATTCATTGCCAACCATGATAATTCATTAGCTTAAGTAGCTTCGTTTTGGCATGAGATGGTGTATTCCATGTCAAAGCAAATGTTATGGGTGGTTCCACAACAAATATGTTGTGGATTGAACTTGGCATACACATTATCCTTCATGTCATGAGGGGATGTTCATGAATTGGTACACTCCCAGAGTGGAGATGAAGCATCGCAACGAGAGCATACATCTACATGTAGTACATATTAGCATATTTCAGGCGAGCTCAGATTAATAGCCTTGCTACATGTACCATATCTACGTTCACTTTCTTTTAATACCGGTACCACAGTTGTAATTAAGCTTGAGCACAATTGGCTTTATAGGCTACACGGGAGTCACTACTCAAGAAAATAACAATAACAATCAGTACAACAGTGGAGAGATGTTGAAATGGATAGATTAGTCGGAATTATCTCTTTGATACTTTGGTAATTTCTCAGGTGTCATGAAATGATTGAGCGAATATAATTCCTTACATGCTATCTATATCCATGCATGGTGATATTGAATGCAGGGAGGATATAGTCAGAGCTTCTGATTAGCACTATGATTGAGTATGAGGTGATAGCAGAAATTATGTGCAGAAAGGACATGTGTGTGGGTATAGGATACAGGATCCAAACCCAGAAGTCACTTGTTGAAATCTCAGAACGATTTAGCTCTGTCTCACAGATTGAAATGTTTATTCACCATATAGAGATGGAATATATGTATAAAGTATTGACTAAGGCAGGCAATCTATTGCTTTATTCAATAATTCCAATTTATGTCCAATAATGTGCTATATTCATTCAAAAATCAGACAAAATGTTGCATTTTGCTTTGTTCCATTCAAAAATATGAAATATATAATCTAGATTAGGTTTTGAATACAGAATCACCAACCAAAATCTTCAATAAGGCTTTTCTTTATTCGGTTTAAGACTATAAATTGAATTATTTCAGGCCATAGATTCTCAAAATTATTGAATATATTTGTGACCAATTATTGAATGGCTTTTCTCATCATTCAATATATTATAATGTGCTCAGATTCGACCAGCCAATCAAAGCAGACGGAGAAACAAACTGCTAACCACATGGACATTCTCAAACTCAACATTTAATCCCTGACACAGTGAGCAGTTAAGCTTGAACCATTTCTCATTTTACCCAAATACTTCATACATCCTGGGTTTATAGAGGAATAGTGATAAACTGCATAAATCACAGCAAGCTAAAATTTCAAACATGTATATATGTTAGCTATATGGCAAGCCAAAGTGCTTTTTATTCGAGAATTTCCGATATCGGAAATTGAATTCCCGATATCGGAATTAAAATTTCTGATATCGGAATTAAAACCAAAAACCTTATCATTTCCAGGCAGGGGACACGGACACCGACGACGACATCCTCTTTCCCCCCTCACAATATCTCCACTTTACTTGGTAAGGCGAGATGATAATTCCTTGTTGATCGCACCCACTCGCCTCTACAGAGTTAATCATGTCTGGAATTGAATATCTGGCGGACCAAAATCCGCACTTTTTCGGGAAGCGAAAATGATGATCCCTTTATGGCCATATAATTTTACAAAAAAGATTTTAAATTGTCCTTTGGACGGGAAGTCACTTTAACATACATAAAAAGAAAATCATTTAATACGTTTTCTCTGGGTTGCGGGTAGAATTTGACACATTTTCATATATTTTATGGAGTTTTTCAGAAAAGTTGAAGAAGGGTTACGGAGGATTGCACGTCTTTCCTTTTCAATTTCAATAGCTCACAAGTCTCCTGAAATAAGGGCACGAGTGTGCCCATTTAGAAAAAATATACTTTTACAAGGTTTTTGTTAAAGATTTTACATCTATTTATGGCCGAAGATCCGAACCCATGCCTGTTTTTAGCCGCACATCATTTAGGTGTGGAATGCACATCGGAAATTCGGTGACAATTTCCGATATGGGAAATTCTATTCCCGATATCGGAAATTGAATTCCCGATATGGGAAATTCTATTTCCCATATCGAAAATTGTCACTGAATTTCCGATATCAGAAATTCTAATTCCCAATATCGAAAATTCTATTTCCGATATCGGAAATTGCAATTTCCGATATCGGAAATTGCAATTTCCGATATCGGAAATTCGGAATAAAAAGCACTTCGGCTTGCCATATAGCTAGGTTACCTTGATGTAAATATATTAATATTATTAATGCAAAACTGCATGGTGAATATTTTATTTAAACAAGGGTTACATGTATGTGTAACCCAGCAGCTCGCCGTTTTGGGTTTTGTCAATAACATGCAGCTTCGCATAAAGATTGAGCCCTTCAGGTTGCGCATCACTGGCAATGACAATACATGTACATATTGTTATAAAAATTTGAGTTTACAGTTTAGCGTTACAGTCAACCATATCTACCTGGACTCAAGAATTCTGTAACACCCTTCAGTGATTGGTTGATGTAGTCAACCTGATCAAAATTATTCCAAGTCCAGCCTAAACAAAAAACATTAACCTTCCAGCTTGAGTCTAATGTTGTGCTAAACATAAAAACTTAAAGTGATCGTAAACCCTCAAGTAAAGTTTCCATCAAATGAAAGATCATTGCAAACAGTATGAGAAAATATTTATTGTACATTTTACGATTCTATTACACAGAGTAAACTGCAAATAAAGCAGGGTATTCTATGGTGGTCTGTTGCAATCATATTTAGGTCCAGTGACGTCACACTGCCTTAATACATATATTTAAAACTTTGTATGCACTTTCCAATGCTTGATTCAATCTTAAGGTGTGTATACTTTGAGTTCCAACACAGACTCACTGTTCCAATGTAATCGGACACCGACACTGCCACTTTCCCCTCTCTCTCCCAATACCTCACCTACTTCGTATACGTATACGGCGAGCTAAAAATGATTAAATGATTCGGTATACACAAAATCTCAGTTTTGACACAATATACATGTACCTTTAAACAGGCTTTAGTGATACATGATACATGAGCTCTCCTCATTTGTTTGGAACAATTTCAAAGATATCAAGTTATGGATCAAGATGTACATGTACATGTACCTCACAATTCCCATAGTTTAATAATGATGGATAATTGTTTATCAAAACTGCCTATTTTCCTGAAAATCACGAGAAACAGGATGTTTTTGGTGGTCCTAAATTGTAACTTTGAAGAAAATTTCGTTAAAATTGAGTTCTTGTCTACCAAAAATGGGTGAATTTCAAAAATGTTTTAAAGCTT
>JAVTVY010044350.1:0-21445 GCA_036873755.1 Hanleya hanleyi | reverse complement strand
TTTTTCATCTTGTTTTGTGTGTGGGTATTTTCTTTCCAGGGTTATTAAACCTCAAATACCTTGTGCAAACTAGATCCGGGCTGTGTTTTTGGAGGAAATACGCGTTTTGTACATTTTTGGAGGGAATTTATATGCATAAACATGCCTCATTTCCTCTGCTTAACCACTTTCCCCTCTGACAAACACAAACACGAAGTGGGGAATATGTATTTCACAAACACATGTCTATTTTTTTTTTGTCTTGCTAATATTTGCCCTCCCGTCCCCCCCCCCTGTCTACGGCCATGATGATTCGATATAATTGGTATTGATTATTAGCTCCCCCCACCCCACCGACTACGACTTGGAGCCACATTATTACCAAAAGTTGTCTCCCCAGCATCTCAGAGAATATGTAGGCTTTTACACTAGCCTGTAAACCACTCTCGACTTAAAACAACTAGTTGGAAGAACGTGAATAACAGCGGTCCAATATCAACACGTATACAGTTAAAACCAATCTAGAACGCCAAGTAGAAAGTGGGCAGAGTTGTTTCCCTTGAAACATATAGGGCCTACATTTATAGATTTCTGATATTCATACAGCAAGTCAACTACTTTGAATATAGTAGTCTACTTAAATACAGCATTCTTCTGCTAAATTAAGACTAAAAAGCCAATACTGTCAAGGTGAAATATTCTTGAAAATACATTTATGCCCGACTAGTGAAAATACATTTATGCCGGACATGACCCCGCTAGGCTTTCCTTCAGACCAACCGGAGTCATTCCACCGTAAATTATGCTAGTTTTCATGCCCCCGTGCCAAACAGCTGAAAATCTGTGCACTAGGCGGCCTTTAATGTTTGTGTTCATCATATATCGTTACTTTTAGGACTTCTAATGATCAGCTACCAATTAACGAATAAAAAAAGAGAAATTTACGATTCTTTCTACCAACAAAAATACATGTCCCCAAGTCCCCCCACCTCATTCCCTGAAAATGTCGATGATATGGTATGTCTTGTTGCAGTTCATTTTATTTTCAAAAAATATGATGAATATTTGTTGTTCCCTGCAAGGTGAGAAGTAAATATAGGCTACTATAATTTTGAATAAATTCTCATACGTTTTCTTCAAATTGCCTGTCCTCGCGTCGCCTGTCACGGCGAACTGATCCGATCTCTGGTGAGTAGTATAGAGAGGCTAAATCCGGTAACGTTTTGCCGGGGGAGGTAACTCTTGCATCCACCAGGGGGCGCTGTGCCGTATGACGTCACTTCCGGTCTGGGTGAATGGAGCGTGACCTCTGTCACCGAGGTCTGTATATAGGCGTTCATTGTGATATGGGTTGCTTGGATTTGTTTTTCACGTCTCGTCATTTAGAACACGATGGGAAGGGTCCCGGAGCGAAACGGTGAATTTTTTGGAAAAATCCACCGAGGCCTGGGTAGGCCCATAGGCCTATACTGCATGGCTATGGGTGTATAGGTCCATACGGGGTGGACGTTTTGGGGTCTAGGTGGGCCACTAATGGCCCGATGGGGTCGAGTGAGATATCAATGTGAAGCCTATGGGAGGGGGCAACCGATGGGATGGATGTGGGATAGGAATATCGTCATTCTGCGCATGCGCAATAGACAAAGTGTATGGAAATAGACGTTTTGGGATCTAGGGGAGCCACTAGTGGGTCGATTGGCTCGAGTGAGGTATCAATGTGAAGCCTATGTGAGGGGGCTAGACTAGGGTGTCGTTTCCATTCTGCTGCGCAGGTCACGTGGGTTGTGTCGTCACTTCCGGGTTTCACCTCCAAACCCAGAAGAGTTCCAATGTTCTCTTAGACGTCCGGATGTTCAACCTCCGGGGTTTACCCCGGCCCGGCCCGGCCCGGCCCGCCCTGGCAGCAGCGCGCGCGCGCGGGTTCTCCGGCCCCACGCGCGCGCACGCGTCATCACCGACAGTGCGCGGAGGAATGTCGGGTCAAAAGGTCAAAGGTCACATCCAGGTCAAAAGGTCCAAGGTCTCCCTTTCGGCAAGGTTCGGAGGCAATGTTGCGGCATCGATATACAGAGCTTGAACCCCAAAAGGGGATTGTAAATTAACCTGGAAGGATGGGCAGTTCCATTTGGACCAATCAGCGGTCGAGAAAAATAGCCAATGAGCGATCGATAAAAGAACCAATGGACGGGTACTAGAATTTCGCTCACGTCTGCGCCTACGTCCGGGTACTGGGATGCTTTCGCCTACGTCCGCGCCAACATCCGTTACAATGTTCTTGTAAACCCGGGGTTTTGGCTGATTGACTAATACGGTGTTCAAAGTCAGTTTCATGCATTATGCTCATATAGAAAACACACAAGACAGGGTTTTTTGGTGAGATCTCATGATTTTTGGTGAGATCTCATGAACTCCTTGGGAGTATCGTATTGGCCTTCGGGGAGGGTGAGTCGGGTGTCTTTTCCTTCGTAGGTCACCTCGTACCACACTTCATTGGCTCGCACGTTGTACCACGAGTAAGGGTATTGGATATCCACGAGGCCACATTTCCACCGCCCAGGTAAATGCAACGGTTGCGGTAACTGGGTCACGTACTTGGCCAAGGTGTTTTCAGGAAACACATCCAGCGAACTGTTACTGGGTAGGGTGAGGTAAAACATGGCGACTGAGCTGTCCTGCTGCTGCTGTTGGTTTTAATAGGTGTTCCAGGTCTTGGGCGGTTGTGTTCGGCGTCGTGTTCGTCGCGTTGACTTGCTACATGTCACGGCTCTGGAGACGTGGGGTGTCCTGATCAAGGATGGTTTTTCAAAGGTCTGAAAAGAAGGTGCCCGTTGTTGTGGTGGTGTTTTGGGGGGTGACTCCGGTTCCCATTCGGATTCCCAAGAAGGTAGTGGGCCACTCGGCGATTGCTGGGTTCGCTGCATAAAGGCCCAGCGGTGGGGGTTCCCACCAATTCCTGTGGTACATGCATGTCTTTCAAGCCTTGAGCGAAGACCTCCCATCCTCGAGGATCCGTGTGCGACCTGCGTTTACGCATCAGGTCATTCACTAAATCCGTCATGTGGGTCCCCGGGACCACCTGATTCTGTACCAGGAGTTCGCCTTTATCATTCCAAGTCATGTTAGGATTCTGTTTCATACGTTGTAATACCAGGCCAGCTTGTTTCTTGAACGATGCAGGTACACTCTTCAGGACTTCGTCTTCCACCCACTGTGGGGCTGTGGGTGGTACCCCTGGTAATGGCGGCTGTTGGAGCGGTGCTGAGGTCGGCGGTGTGTCACGTGGTGGTGGTGGGGTAGAGAAGGTTTTGTATTGGTCCATGAACGTCATGTACCGTTGAAGCGTCTCATTGTACCGTTGTACTTTCTCACTGTCGCTTAACCCCGGTCTCTGTAAGATCTGTTGCACCTCTCTATCGAGGGTGTTTATGGTCTTCACCGTATACAATGGTTCGGACCAACTCGGGTGGGGCCGTCTTCAATACACGGAGCGTGGGAGCGTGCTTCCGTACTCGCGCAGACATCATGTACAACTAATGCCAGAACCCACAACTCTGCCCTTTTTATCTACCTCACAGAGACAAAGTCAACCATGCTGTGGTATTCATTCTTTTTATTATCCCCATCATCAAACACACACTCCAGCTGGGGGAGCCACTGTGGGTGTGTTTACATTATTTTTGCATGTACACGTGGTGGGCCTCTCCGGCAAAGATGCCGGTCCGTAGTCGAAGGTTGTCGGGGGTGGCTTGTTTGAGGTCGAAGAGCATATACCCATGCTGAGGGGTTGTCGCATCTTTAAAGGCTTTCAACGCAAACGGTGTGCGGCCGGGATACATCTGTCTCGCCAGGTGCAGCAGTTGAGTGGTATCTCTCGGGGTTTTGAAGACCACCAGGTAGTGGGCATTTAAGCTGATGTTCCGATGTTCTTTGTTTTTACTGAACAGATTCTGCACAATGTAGATGATGCTGAGCCGTCGATGATGGCTGCCTTTGGTAAAGAGTTGGGTGACCCACGCATCCGTCTCCGCCATGAGATCATCCAGAACCACCAAGGTGTCGGGTTCCAAATCGGCCAGGTTGGGTAGGCCTTCCACGAACGTGATGTGGGGCATTGCTGCATACGCTTCCTGCCATTCTCCGTAACACCACAGGACTCGGGCAATGGGTGGGGTGATCATGCTGTCGGCGTGTTGAAGGAGCTTCCTGACGAAGTGCGTTTTGCCGGAGCTCGTCGGTCCTGCGATGCCGCAAGTGAAGGGATGCTGCCACCGAGGGTCCATGGTTCGAGGTGTATCCGCTGTCGTGGTAACCCGCTCTTGTAAATTTCGTACGAGTGAACTGGAGTGGTTGTGGTGGGTACAACGTCGGTCGTCGTTGTCTGTTCACTGCGAGTGATGATGGTGGTGGGTACAACGTCGGTCGTTGTTGTCTGTTCACTGTGAGAGATGAAATCCGGTGGGTTTTCAGACGTAGTGGGTGTTCTTGGTGTAGGTGTGGAGCTTGGTGTGGAGCTCGACGCGGCTTGTACACGGGGTGTGGTGGTGACTGGGCTCGATACGGGGTTGACTGGTGCTATCTGTAGACTGGTTTCACTGATGGCTGGTGTTCTCAGTTGGTTAAGTAGCGTGCTGACATAGGCTACCTCGTAAAACACACCTCCGTACAACACACTCAGCAGGGTTAGCACTATCACCACAAAGCCCACTTGCGCTTTGCGCGTTTTGGGAGACGCTGTGTTCAGAGGCAGCTGCTGTTTGTCCATAGCACCGTGGTCGAACGTGGAATGAAGGATGACGGTGGTGGTGTCCGGCTTTATAGTCGTTTCACCTGGTTGGCAGCGACCCAGGAATTGAAGGAACTGGGCCAGCCTTGCCATTTGACGAAATGAAATAGTTTGCCACGTCGACGTTCCGTTTTCAAAATCTGCTCCACCGTGTAGTAGTCTTGCTTTGTTTTTACGACAGGCTGTAATTCCATCTCGTAAAACGTCCCTAGCAACGGTTCCCCTTGAAGATCTTCCAGTTCATAGACTCGCTGCTGTTGGGGTAGGCGCCGTTTAATCAGGAAGTGCTCATCGCTCCAGTTGGGCAAGTAACTTTTCTCAAATTGACCTTTGACTTTACTGATCCGTACAGGGTCCCCGACCTTGTACACCGCCTTCGGCGTTCGCTGCGATGGCCTGGGGTACAAGACACGCCGGACTTGGGCTTCATTGCGTTGGGTCACGGTAATGGGGGCTCTCTCTATACTCCGATGATAGGCTCGATTGCAACCACTCACAAGTTTCGGGAGAACATCGATGTACCGCCTTGTATTCTTATAGGTGAAATATTTATACATGCGGCCTTTGAATGTCCTGTTGAACCTTTCCACCACGGAAGCCTTGGTCTCGTTGTACGTATGGAAGAAAAACACCTTCTGGGCTTTCAGAAACTGCTGGAACGGTCTGTTGAGGAATTCCGTGCCTTCGTCGGTTTGCAAATACAAAGGTTTGCGCCCGGCCTTGAAGATGTCTTTGAACGCCGCTATGAGATTCGCCCCCGTTTTCGTCCGGATGGGTACCACCCACGCATACTTCGACAGGATATCGATGCACGTCAGGATATACCGATTCCCATCGTTGTGTTTGGCAAAGGCGCTCATATCGACCAAATCCGCTTGCCACTGGGCATCTATTCCTCCCACGATGACCCGGTTCCGTAGAAAATGGCGATGGACAGATCGATGAAAGGTATAGGTGTCTTGTTTCCTTATCCAATCTCGGACTTGGGCACGTTGTATCCCCTGGGGTTTGGCCGCTCGATAGAGAGCCGACAATGCACTGTAGGCCGCCGGACTGTCGGGACTGTAGTATAAGTTATCCAACACCTTCTCCCAGCGCTTCATGGTGACAACTGATGATGGACCCTGGCTCTATCGTTTATTTATAACGGGTATATCTTGGGCCGGAGTTTCTGATTTTCTGCGTTGGCTTCTACAGTGTCCATGGTAAATGACCAGTCCAATTCGTCTGATGACCGCTTAATAAGCACTTGATCCACATCTACTACGGCATCTTCCAATGCAGACCATAGATCAGGGTGAAGGGTAAAATGCACTGTACCCCCATCTAGCCGAGCCAATTGAGCAAAGAAAGGGCCGCGTCGGATGTACACATCGTGACACAAGTGGATGAGGTCGCCTTCCAGTTCACCAGACAACACCCGTTTGAATTTGGTCCAGCCCTCCCGGGACAGACGAATGTGGGCCGGGCACGGTTGTGTTGGGTCCGCATCACAGATGTCTCCCACCTCCTCAATGATATCGACCTTATCCGCATACACGTGCAGGAAAACCTCGGGGGTCAAGCTGAGATACGCCAGTATTATATGCTCCGTCATGGTCAGTACCTGAATGGTACCAGATTTGACTGTCTCTCGTATTTATAGGGAGAAGCCCGTGAGATCAAAGGATCGGCTGGTCATGTCACTGGGCTGACTGAGTCTAGCCGGGTAATCAATGGCATCGTCGTCTGGTTCATGGCTAGACATTTGTTCATTGGGTTCTGCCGCCGCTTCTCTCAGGGCACGAGCCCACTCCAACTCGTCTGATGACCGCTCGTCCGGTGTAAACAGCTGGTCCACGATGGGCATCACTTTCTCGAAGGCTGTCCACAGATCGGGGTCTAGGGTGAAGCCTCGCGTAGGGTCTTGGTAGCGGCCCAGCCGTGGGAAGAAGGGTCCACGGTGTACGTAGATGGCATTGTCTATGTGGATGAGGTGTCCGTCAAGCTCGCCGCTCAACACCCGTTTAAATTTGGTCCAGCCGTCACGGTGTAGCGTAACCGCGCGACCAGCAAACATCTCCACGGTCTTCCACGAGGGTGACTTTATCTTCATGGACGTGTAACCCCACCCGGGGTGTAAGGGGAAGGATGGCTCGTAGGACTGGTGACATGCTTGATCCAATGACGAACGGTGAATGACACACACTCTGTCTGACCCTCGTATTTATGGTGAGGTCCCACTGTCAATGCCACAGCGCCAGGGTCAATAGGGCACAGACTATTGTGAGGCCAACCAGCCGTCGGTCGTTGCGGCGTGAGCGCTCGTGGTCCATAGCCCGAGCATCAAGGATGGCTGTCATAGTCCAGTAGTGCTGAGTGATGGCACACCTCTCCATCGAGTGCACTCTGTCGAGGTCCGCTTCTGTGAACTCGTTCAGGATCTGGCGTCGCCCCTCGTTGTCGTCGCCATCTGCAAACATGGACCGGACCACTGCTCGGTAACCCGTGAGTGAATTAACCACGGTGGCATGCTGTAAAATGCGAGTCGCATAGGGCTGGATCTCCGTCATGGCTCTGCAACCGTAGAAATGAAGGTGTAGGATCCAGAGGGACGTGTTTTATAGACCATGTCACACATGCGCGCCTAGATGTAGCTCTACGGGTGTAGTCCGTGATACGTACTATTCTGATTGGTTATGTGGCTCCTATAGAGATAGTACCTTATCGACAATGGGGACTACTTGTTCCAAAGCCGTCCATAGATCGGGATCCAGGGTAAAACCACCGTCGTTCAGACAGAGGAGTCGAGCGAAAAAGGGACCGCAGAAAACGTAGACGTCGTCACACAGGTGAATGCTATCACCGTGCAGGTCACCCAACAACACCCGTTTCAAGGTAGTCCATCCTTCCGGTGACAAAGAGACGTGCGCTTTGGGTTCAGGCGTACACCAGCACCTACGTCCGCTATCGATGAGGTCCACTCGTTTGGGGTACAACAATAGGTGCAGCCAGGTGTAAGCCTCCGGGTAGCCACAGTCCCTTCTTTCACCTCGGGGTGTAGTAAGTCATCCACCTCGGGGAGTACATCTTTCAGTGCCATCCATAAGGGTGGACAGAGTGTGATATAGGTACCTCCACTCTGTTCCAACCGGGGAAAAGGGGAATCCTCTCCAGCAGTGCGTATGTGCACGCCGACTTCCACGTGCATGAAATCCCTTTCGGGCTCTTTTCCCTGTAACAATCGTGTCAATAGAGTCCAGCCTGATAGCGATAACAAAATCTTCAACTTCTGCGGTGCGTCTTGGACCAGCTCCAGGTGATCGTCATTGACGATGAGGAAGACGTCGGACGTCAGTTGGAATATCGCAAGCTCTGTTCCGCTCGCTGCCATGGTGGGGAATGAAAAGCGAACAGTTAGAGAGGTGGCTTTATAGTGTACCTGTAGGGTAGGGTTTTATGCACCGTGTGAGTCATGGGCACTTGTTATACTCGCTTTTCACCCCACACCAGTGAATCAATAAGGTTATAAATGCGCTTTTTTCTACTACGCCCTGTGACGGCCCTTCGTGAATGGGCGTAACCTGTGAACATCATAGGAATGCATGTAATAACCTGTCTGTGGGGTTTTTCCACAATGTCGTTCACCTTCGTGTCTTTTCGGGTACGTCCGTGTCTTTTCGGTAAAGTCCGTGTCTTTTCGGTAAAGTCCGTGTCTTTTCGGTAACGTCCGTGTCTTTTCGGTAACGTCCGTCATCCGGGTATATATGAGGGTCTTGAGGGGGGCGACTGTATGTGACGTGTTGTATGTGTTTTTCTCGGCGACGTCCGTGTCTATCATCCGGGCACATCACGTCTGCGCCTGTATTGGGGTACGTATGAGGGTCTTCATGCGCGCGCGCTGCGGATTCACCCACGCACTTCCGGATAACCCGCGCGCGCTGCGGCATCAGATCACCCCCGCGCGCGTGCGCTGCGGCCAGGGCGGGCCGGGCCGGGCCGGGCCGGGGAAAATCCCGGAGGTTGAACATCCGGACGTCTAAGAGAACAATGGAACTCTTCTGGGTTTGGAGGTGAAACCCGGAAGTGACGTCACAGCCCACGTGACCTGCGCAGCAGAATGGAAACGACACCCTAGTCTAGCCCCCTCACATAGGCTTCACATGGATACCTCACTCGATCCCATCGGCCCACTAATGGCCCACCTAGACCCCAAAACGTCTATTTCCATACCCTTTGTCCACTGCGCATGCGCAGAGTGACGATATTTCAAACCCGCACTCACCCCATCAGATGCCCCCTCACATAGGCTTCACATTGATACCTCACTCGATCCAATCGGCCCACTAGTGGCTCCCCTAGATCCCAAAACGTCTATTTCCATACACTTTGTCTATTGCGCATGCGCAGAATGACGATATCCCACATCCATCCCATCGGTTGCCCCCTCACATAGGCTTCACATTGATACCTCACTCGACCCCATCGGGCCATTAGTGGCCCACCTAGATCCCAAAACGTCCACCCCGTATGGACCTATACACCCATAGCCATGCAGTATAGGCCTATGGGCCTACCCAGGCCTCGGTGACTTTTTCCAAAAATTTCACCGTTTCGCTCCGGGACCCTTCCCATCGTGTTCTAAATGACGAGACGTGAAAAACAAATCCAAGCAACCCATATCACAATGAACGTGTGTGAATTTCCCAGGTTGGACCTATACCCCCCATGGCCAGCCTATGGGCCTATATACAGACCTCGGTGACTTTCCCAAAAATTTCACCGATTCGCTCCGGGACCCTTCCCATTGTCATTTTCTTGGCGAGACGAGAAAAACGCGACCCCACAAGCCATAGTAAAGCCCACGAAAAAAATTGACCATCCCCATACCCCATACAGGCATTTTCCCTTATATTGTATAATACAGACCCCTATTGTAGGGGTAAAGTCCGTGTTCCGCTTTTTATAGTTTCGGAAAAAAATCCTAATTTTACATGCACCCACCCCATTGACTTGATAGGCAGCCCCCGATAAGCCCGGGGACCGATATTAGCCCTTTTGGCTAGAGTTGATAGGGGTTTTCCCCTATTTTAGCGGTAAAGTCCGTATTCCGCTTTTTATATTTTCGGGAAAAAATCCTAATTTTACATGCACCCACCCCATTGACTTGATAGGCGGGTCCCAATAAGCCCGGGGACCGATATTAGCCCTTTTGGCTAGGGTTGATAGGTGTTTTCCCCTATTTTAGGGATAAAGTCCGTGTTCCGCTTTTTATAGTTTCGGGAAAAATCCTAATTTTACATGCACCCACCCATGACTGGATGCCCCTTCACGAATGCTTCACTTTGATACCTCACTCGACCCAATCGGACCATGCAGCGTATTTGAAGTCTAGGGACTACTTTTTCTCCGCGGAAGCTTTTTCCCGCGACCGCATCACCGCTAGACCGCATCACCGCGGAAGAATAATCTGACCTCCGTGACATCTTCGGTCACCTCCGTGTACGATATTGTGGGAAAAACCCCACAGACAGGTCAGTACATGTCCTATCATGTTCACAGGTCAATTGAGCTGGTGGCGCCCCCTGGTGGATGCAAGAGTTATCTCCCTTGGCAAAATGCGACTCAAAATACTGTCTACGAAGTGATGTCATACAGCGGTCACGTTCCATTTACCCAGACCGGAAGTGACGTCATACAGAGGTCACGCTCCATTCACCCAGACCGGAAGTGACATCATACGGCACAGCGCCCCGTGGTGGATGCAAGAGTTACCTCCCCCGGCAAAACGTTACCGGATTTAGCCTCTCTATACTACTCTGGTGGCAGTGGAGTTGGCTTTAGATGATCACTTGGTTACCAGTAGTTCTCGCTGCCTAGTTTTGGGCTGAGATTGACTGACACTAAGGGAGTATGTTTATTCTGTGTCATCTATGAACGGATAATACCGCAGTGAAAATCTGATTCAGTTTTGTTATCTCTAGATAAAAGGTTAGTTACGGACTCCCATGTTTACCGAATGTCGCACGCTGATTATACCAATATTCTGAACTGAAGAGCTAAATCATGTTTTCAGCGTCATCTACATGACGGTCATCTACATCGCATTGTATGTGACGTTTGTGACATTAACGTGACGGGGATGACATTGCCGTTACGGAGATGACAAACGAAGCCCATAAAGCAGGATTAAAAGATTGCGTGAGTGGGAAATTTGAAATATGATACATGCCAGAACCATCGTTATTCACGAAGGAGAAGCTGTTAGAAAGATTGAGTCACTCTGGCTTAATAATTTTGGTTATAGACGTGACGGACCTCATAAAATGGGCCAAATTTAATTTTAACCAAACTCTTTTAGTATTTTGAGCCAATATTTTGGGGTAAAAATCGAAAATGACTCAAAATGTATGGGTCTGTCACATCCATACCCACAATTTTTAAGTCCGATTGACTCAATCTCTCTGCCAGTGTAGACCAAATGCGGGAAATGGTCTGGCATCTACGTTACCGGAGAGACATTTTTGGCGATATTCAATGATAATCTCAAACTCATATAGAAAAGTGCGGGAACGATATATTAAAATATAACTAGAGAAAATTGTAATAAGTGTGTCCAGACAGTCGTTCTCGGTATAGGGAATTTCCAGATCGGGTTGCACATGAATAGTCAACACACAATGTCACTATTATAAACGGCCGTCCAAGGACATGAAGAACGTTTTTACAAAGATTTGATGGAATTTCTTGTTACAATTGAGTACTCGTGCTAAATTAATTCTTTGTGTGGTAGGCATCACGGTAGGAGGGGATATATCACCCTGATTTTTCGGATCATTTTCGGGTCACTTTTGGGGTCAAATGAGGTCAAAAATGGATAAAAATCGGTTCTAACTTAATATCCACCATAATTGTTACCAAATGGGTACAGATAACACGTTGATTATTAAAGTAAGGTCGTTTATGGTCACTTTTGGGACAAACGAGGTAACAATTGGTTATAAAATAATATCCTCAGTAAAAATTGTTACGAATGGTATGGGTATCCAATACAAATTCGCTGAAAGGTTTAATGTAGCCATAGATAACACGTTAATTATTAATTTTAGGGTCACTTCTTGATCGACTGAGGTAAAAAATTGGTAAAAAAAAAATCTGCTATAAATTATTATCCAAAGTACTAATGGTTGCGGATGGGTATCCAGGCAGGCATATTTCAATAATAAACCATTATCTTGTCTGTCGAGGATTACGTAAACAGACACGACAAAATGCTACTGGAATTGGCTGGACATTTGCATTACCTGTGCTGGACGTGACGGGAATGTAATATTTTTTTTCTACGGGACTTTTTCGTTGCTGTGCATGACTGGACGCATGACTAGACGTGACTGGACATGGCTGGACCTGACTGGACGGTAAATAGTAGGACCGCTGTACAGTTATGGCAATTTTTAAGAAAATTTATACAAAACAGCTTCTCTTGTCTCATATAATAAAATGTTTGTATATCAGCTGGCCGCGAACAGGCACACAAATAAAATTATCAAGTTATTTCACGAGATTTAAAGTTGGTCCCCTCCTGGATCATGTGGTATCGATCATGTGACTCTCGCTCCAACAAAATGGCGGCTTCCTTGTGTCAAATGTTCGTGGGTCTTGCCGCTCTACTAAATTGTTTTTCTTTATCGGCGAGCGTACGTTACGAACCGAACTGGAATTCTCTTGATGCTCGACCTTTGCCCTTGTGGTATGATGAAGCTAAATTCGGAATTTTCATGCACTGGGGAGTCTTTTCTGTCCCAAGTTACGGGACGGAATGGTTTTGGTGGGACTGGCAAGGCAGCCATTTACCAGCCTACATCGAGTTCATGAAAGAGAACTACCGACCGGGCTTTACATATCCTGACTTTGCGCCGATGTTCAAGGCTGAGTTCTTTCAGCCTGATCAGTGGGCAAATATCATTCAAGCATCTGGAGCCAAGTGAGTTTGCTAAGTGGCCCAGTGCAAATAAGATTTCACCGTCGTTAGTCTTAACCCTAGCCTAGTGTGATCAATTAGTGTGTGGGTTGTGATAGCGTGGGTTGGAAGCTAAAATTCCTCCTGCATAGAAATATATCCAACAAAATGAAATGAAATTTTATACGAGAATACAAACCAGTATTGTCTTTATTCTGTGCTATCTCTGCTTAGATGGTAAACTTGGCGAATAAATGAAGCAGACGACATCCGTATTTACACCATTGAAAAAGCTGTCGACCACTTCACATGCTTGGATTTCCATGAAGCAATTCAGATATTTGCTAAATATAGTAGTTTCGATGAGTTGATTTCTGACTATTTGTCACAATTGGCGAAATTCCTTACCGTAAACATTTTCTGTCGAGTAATTTCTGACCGCACTGAACAGCGCCCCACCACAAGTGAGCACTATTGTTTTCCTTCACAACGTGGTTCAACGGCAAATGTTGCATAGGAAATCAACGTTAGCAGTAGATAACGACTGCTCCACAAACTTTATGATCATGGATTTTTTCTTGATGGGTGCAACATTTGTCTAAAATAACGGGACTTGCTAGTTGGAATAAAACGTTTTTTTTTGGAACGAGGATATCCATAAGAACCCAACTTTATTTATACAACAAAACTATCACCAGTAATGGAATAAAACTTGTCAAAATAACCAAAGTCAAACACCCACGCTAATTGGTTACACAGATCGGCATAGTAGCCCCTATGCGCTTCTAGGCATCCAAACTTGGAAACAATGAAAAAATAATACAGAAATAATCCTGACAGGTTTTTCTTTATTCCATGGAAGTCTTTAGTCCAGGCTACCTGGCCTGGAGGGTGAGGGAGGGAGGGGGGGGGGGTGCACTTTCCACCCCCTCCCCCCTGTTGGTTTTTTGCTCCTATCTCCGGAACGACAAAAAGTTGAGAGCTGAAATGCCCGAGAGTGTTTAGATTATCATATTGGGATCATTTTGAGCCTATTTGCATGACCCCCCGAGCATAGAATCACGGGTAAATTCAAAATGGCGCCCATGTGGGGGTACCAGAAAAGTGATGTTTTCGTCATATATCTTCAAAAATTACACAAAAATTCAGCATGTTGATTCAACGCGGTTCTATGCATTTTACTGAAACCATTTGTCTTAGTATCGCCAGAAAACACCCCTGATTCGGTCCCCCTCCCTCCCCTCCCCCATTGACCCTACCAGGCCTGGGAGAGGGGTCCAAAATGCCCCCCTACCAAACTTTCTGCGCCATCTCCGGAATGCCAAAAAATAGGGAGCTGAAACTCCGTGATATTATAGGTTCTCATATTGGGGTCATTTTGAGCCTATAGGCATAACCTCACGAGCAGAAGATCATGGGTAAATTCAAAATGGCGGCCATGTGGGGTACCAGAAAAAGTAATGTTTTCGTCATATTTTAAAAAAATGTTTGCTTTTTTGTATGGGAAAGTGGGTAAAACTTATTTTATTTCATACCAGATTATTATTTAATAATTTATCATGCAGTTTTTGCGAAGAAAAACCAAAAATAAAAAAATTCGACAATTTCGACCGAAAAATCGTCCAAAAATGCTCTTTTTGAAAATGACGTCACAGTGATGTCATCATGGCGGCCATCTGGGAATTTTTTTTTACATTTTCTTGTAGAGCTTGATCCAAAGACATAGTGTGGTAAGTTTCAGCCCTCTAGCCTTAGCGATAGCAAAAATATATAGGGGGGGGGCACTTCCACCCCCCCCTTCCCCCCTTCCCCCCTTCCCCCCCAGACTGCGGTACACCTCAAATCGCCCAGGTACATGTAGTTTCTCCTTCAGCTCAGTCAGTACAGTCGCCAAAATCACCACTGTGACCACATTCAGTGATTTTTTTTTTATTAAACACGAGAAAACTACCAATTTTGGAACATACAATGTAGTAGTGACCTGTCTTACACACTCCTATTTCCTATATTTTATTGAGAAAATTCTTATATTTCTCTTATATTTTGGCAAATTTCCTGCTATATTTTCTCTGTGAGCCACTTGCAGGCCTGTAGGTGTTATAGGTAGAATAACATGCATTGTCTTTGAAATACACCATGCTCCTTCAGAATCGTGCATGGTAAGAGAAACCAGCCATCCTACCTTTCCATTGCCTCCTTTGATTTTCATTGCCCCTGTTGTGAGGTGATAATTTACATATAAATGACTACACTGAGGTTTAGCTTTGTGATCTTTGTGGACTGGGTAACTTGTACAGAAAGGTATATTGTAGGCCTAATGTGTAATAGTGGTTTTCTGTCACTAAAGAAAAATTGTTATTCCAAGAGAACTGTACACTTATATCAGCTAAAATTGCCTTTTTGATACTATGGCATATGAAATTTAATGGAGATACATCATCTCAGGTAAGTTTTGATGGTTTGTGCTCTGCTAATGGGAAATTTTCAAGCAGTTTACAGCCACAGGAGTTGTTGTTTCCCTGGCCCAACGCTCGCAGTGAACATTTCATTGAAAACAGTGTTCAGAACTGGTTTTATCTGCTGTGTGCGGGGTCCAAAAATATTAAATATAAAATTTATATGTAATTTTTACATTTTTACCCCTCAGCCCATCGGGCTGCGGGGTCTTGCAATCGGCATGTACGTCTGGTCGGCCGGACGGCCGGACGGACGGACGGCCGGCCGTCTGTCAACAATTTTTTGTCCGGGCTAGATCTCAGTTACTATTTGACTGACAGCTCTGATACTCACAGTGAATATCCCTAGTATCCCAGAGATGTGCACTGTCATGTTTATTCCGTGTTACGTCATTTCTTTACAGAGTTATGGCCCTTTGAAATTTCGTGTCACTAACTTTTGTCCGGGCTAGATCTCAGTTACTATTTGACTGACAGCTCTGATACTCACAGTGAATATCCCTAGTATCCCAGACATGTGCACTGTCATGTTTATTTCTTGTTACGTCATTTCTTTACAGAGTTATGGCCCTTTGAAATTTTGCGTCACTAACTTTTGTCCGGGCTAGATCTCAGTTACTATTTGACCGACAGCTCTGATACTCACACTGAATATCCCTAGTATCCCAGACATGTGCACTGTCATGTTTATTTCGTGTTACGTCATTTCTTTACAGAGTTATGGCCCTTTGAAATTTTTCGTCACTAACTTTTGTCCAGGCTAGATCTCAGTTACTATTTGACTGACAGCTCTGATACTCACAGTGAATATCCCTAGTATCCCAGACATGTGCACTGTCATGTTTATTTCGTGTTACGTCATTTCTTAACAGAGTTATGGCCCTTTGAAATTTTCCGTCACTAACTTTTGTCCGGGCCAGATCTCAGTTACTATTTGACTGACAGCTCTGATACTCACAGTGAATATCCCTAGTATCCCAGACATGTGCACTGTCATGTTTATTTCGTGTTACGTCATTTCTGTACAGAGTTATGGCCCTTTGAAATTTTCCGTCACTAACTTTTGTCCGGCCTAGATCTCAGTTACAATTTGACTGACAGCTCTGATACTCACAGTGAATATCCCTAGTAACCCAGAGATGTTGAGTACTACACACACACACTCGACTCTTCCCTGGAATAGATATTGTCCGGGCTAGATCTCAGTTACTATTTGACTGACAGTTCTGATACTCACAGTGAATATCCCTAGTATCCCAGAGATGTGCACTGTCATGTTTATTCCGCGTTACGTCATTTCTTTACAGAGTTATGGCCCTTTGAAATTTCGCGTCACTAACTTTTGTCCGGGCTAGATCTCAGTTACTATTTGACTGACAGCTCTGATACTCACAGTGAATATCCCTAGTATCCCAGACATGTGCACTGTCATGTTTATTTCGCGTTACGTCATTTCTTTACAGAGTTATGGCCCTTTGAAATTTTGCGTCACTAACTTTTGTCCGGGCTAGATCTCAGTTACTATTTGACCGACAGCTCTGATACTCACAGTGAGTATCCCTAGTATCCCAGACATGTGCACTGTCATGTTTATTTCGTGTTACGTCATTTCTGTACAGAGTTATGGCCCTTTGAAATTTTCCGTCACTAACTTTTGTCCGGGCTAGATCTCAATTACAATTTGACTGACAGCTCTGATACTCACAGTGAATATCCCTAGTAACCCAGAGATGTTGAGTACTACACACACACACTCGACTCTTCCCTGGAATAGATCTTCATCTATGAAGAACTTATTTCGCGTTACGTCATTTCTTTACAGAGTTATGGCCCTTTGAAATTTTGCGTCACTAACTTTTGTCCGGGCTAGATCTCAGTTACTATTTGACCGATAGCTCTGATACTCACAGTGAATATCCCTAGTATCCCAGACGTGCACTGTCATGTTTATTTCGTGTTACGTCATTTCTGTACAGAGTTATGGCCCTTTGAAATTTTCCGTCACTAACTTTTGTCCGGGCTAGATCTCAGTTACAATTTGACTGACAGCTCTGATACTCACAGTGAATATCCCTAGTAACCCAGAGATGTTGAGTACTACACACACACACTCGACTCTTTTCTGGAATAGATCTTCATCTATGAAGAACTATTCACCAGATCTTTACTAACTTTTCTTGAGGTATCGATCCACACAGTCTTGGATCGATATCCCTTCACAGGATTGATGACTGAAGCCGGTACTAGCAAATACTAATCGTTGAGTATTCTCTTGCATGTCTTGAATCAACATTAATACATATGTGGGTAAATAAATTTGACAGAATTCAGCAGATTTTTATGTCAACCTGTTATTCGCTGGACATATTGTGCTGAGGGGTCAAAGCACCTTTTAGGTGCAGCCTCATGTTAAACTAAAACTTACCTTACTGATATATGCGTTCGTGTGCAAACATGGATTAACAAGTGAAGAAATTAAAACAACACAGTTCTTCCCGCCATAATCACCCACGCAAGCCCCCAATACACAAAGATCTCCACTTCTTACGCCTAGATGTAAAGAACCCAAGCGGGAGGTCGGGTGGAAACATTACTCTGCCAGTCAAAGTGACAGTGACTAACTGCGTGAAGATTATGGCGGATGTCACCATGAGACTTCATGCTGTCCATAAAGCTTAAAATAAATATGGACTTCCATAAAGACTCAATAGAAACAGAGTAATATAATGGTATCGTGTACGCTGTTACTATAGGAAGCCCTAACCTACCGGGCTAATCGGCGCAGACATAATGGAAGTTATATACACGTTCCCCCTCCCTTTTTTCTCAGAAAAGTTTTTTATGTGGAAACGTGTTCTTGCCATTAAAAACCGATAAAAACACAGGCCTCCAGTGCCTGTGTGTCGGCCCGACCCCGGTGATTTGCTGTGCTGTCACAAGGGGTACAGATCGTCCTTGATGAGTGTCATATCTCTCAAATAGTATGATGCGAAGGTTGTATGCGATCTCCAGTAACCATGGTAACAGGCCCTCATAATGTCAGTTACTGACCTATTGGTCCATAAAGGCCAGAACGTCGCAAGTGCCCGGATCTCGTGAACAGAGACTTTATACAACTCAGCCTGCTTCGATGAAACTCCATTGTAGGCTAATCTAATGGTTTTGGAGAGCCAAGGAGAGATAGTATTCTTTGATATCTCTTGTTGGCTCTGGAGACAAAAAGGTATAAATAATCGCCTTCGCTCAGCACATAGTACCCTATTGCGACTAATATACACAGTAAGAGCACGAATCGGAGACATGAGATTATCCGCTTCTAGACCCGAGGATAGGAAATCTGCTAATGCAGGAACCTTAATAACTCTAGCCGTACTGTCGTGCAGAGATTGGTTCTTGGCAACGAATTCAGGAATGGTAGTAAGAACCACATATGTCCAGCGAGAATCATGCCTGATTTCCCTGACATCCAGCACATGTAACTCCGACACGCGAGCCGCTGAAGCCAGAGCTAACAAAAACAAAGATTTGTAAGATAGGAATTTCAGATCGACCGTAGCTATAGGTTCAAACGGATGTTCTGACAGTCTCTGTAGAACTAACGCTAAATCCCATTTCAAACGTTTCGGTACAGAAGCTTGTCTATCTTAAAAGATCTAACCAAAGATGTTAGATTAGGACCAGAAGCAGGATTAACGCCCGTAGAAAGGTTGATAATCCTAGACTAGACTGTAACCGTCCACAGTTGATGGAGCTAAACCTTTGTCCTCAAACAGATATAACAAGAAATCTGCTATCTGTTGAACAGAGGCAAAACGGGCATCAATGTTTCTTCCAGAACACCACTCATGGAAGACCTTCCACTTCCCTTCATAGCATACGGATGTGGAGGTTCGAGTGGAAGCGACCATTCTTCGTGAAGCTTCCCTAGAAAAACCCGAGAGCTGATTCCTGGGCACTTGCAGACGTGCAGATGGAATAGCTGAGGTTGGTGGTGGGAAATTGCTGACTTCGGCTGTCGAAATAGTTTTTTCCAAAGAGGTAGACGTCTACCACTAATTTCAGAAGGTCGGGAAACCACGGGCGTGATGGCCACCAGGGGACTACTAGATAGACAACGCACGGATGCGCGCATATCTTTTTTACTACTAGTGGCAGGATTGCCGGAGGCGGAGACGCATATGCTATTAGTCTCGACCAATCCTGCGACAGTGCATCGACTCCCACTGCTTGTGGGTCCAGTACAGGTGACATGTACAGTGGAAGTTGATGATTTAGGCGAGTGGCGAACAGATCTATCTGTGGGTTTTCCAAAATCTGAGTGATTTGGCCCAGAATGTCTGTGTGTAGCTGCCACTCCGTCGGTATTATCTGTTGTTTTCTGGACAATGCGTCGGCTAAAACATTCAGATGGCCTGATATGTGTCTGGCACGAAGTTCTAATTCGTTTTTAATCTCGGTTTGTTTTTGTAGATTGGCTGACCGAGTTCCCCCATCTTGTTTATGTAGGCCAGGACAGTTGTGTTGTCCGTGGCTACCAGTACCGACTGACCTCTGAGGTCGTCTATAAGCGTGAGTATCGCACGATTGATGGCTATGAACTCCAGTACATTGATGTGCAACAGCCTCTCCTGCGGAGTCCAAAAGCTTGATATCGACTTGGATCCGAGGTGTGCCCCCCAGCCCTGCATCGAAGCATCCGTGAACAACTGACGAGTTGCTTGAAACTGAAGCAGTGTTACACCAGGCATCACGTTGAGAGGCTCTAGCCACCACGATAGGTGATATCTGACTTCCTCTGTGACAGGAATTATGGGATCCCTGTGCCTATGCGGCCAATGATGATTTAAATAAATCATTAGTGGCCGTAACTGTAATCGGCCTCGTGGAGTGACATCCTGAGTGGATGTGAATAAGCCGATTACTGATGCAAACTGGAGGGTTGTTCCGCAAGATTGTCTGATGAATATAGGTATCTCGTGACATATCTTGCGCCAGCAAACTTCTGGTGGCCGAGCAAGGACCAATTTGGTGTCGTAAGCCACGCCTAGGAAGCATCGCTGTTGTGACGGTGTTAGCTCCGATTTTTCCTCGTGAGGAAGATAACCCAGCAGTTCGAGGATGTGCCATACAAATGTTGTATCGCATCGGAGTTGTTGTCTGCACAGATTCCTGATAATGGAATCGTCTAGGTAGAAATGGTATTTGATACTTCGACTGCGCAGATATGCCGCCACTGGCTGAAATACCCAGGTAAAAACCCAAGGAGAACTGGTTAGACCGAAAGGAGGAACCTTGGATTGGAAACGGCGAGCGCCGACCATAAATCTCAGGAACTTGCGGTAATTTGGATGAATCGGGATATGCAGGTAAGCATCCCGAAGATCCAGTGATGTTAGCCATTCCCCTTGGACCAGGGCGGTCTTGATAGACCGGAAGGACTTCATCCGAAAGTGATGAGGTTTCATCAGGAAGTCCTTGTTCAGTCTGCGCAGATGTATGATCATGCACATTTCCGGTGTATCCTTCTTCGGCACAAGGAAGATCGGTGAATAGAACCCGGGGGACCGGTCGTTGACCGGAAGTTCTATAACTGCATGCTTCTGGATAAGTTTGTCCACAGAGGCTTGTGTTACCAGATGATGTGCCTTTCGTATAGGTATACGGGAAGGCATTAGAGCAGCAGTAAGGGGTGGATCCATTGAAAATTCTAGGGGATAACCGTATCGAAGAATACGGATTACCCATAGATCCATCCCCAATGTTTGCCAATTCCGCAAGACTGGATTTCGGCCGGACCGGAAGTTGAGGCAATTCGTGGTCCCGCCATGTCATTTGATTGGCATGGCTCGAATCGTCACCGGCCCTGCTGCTTTTTGCCATGACCTTTCCCTTTATAGTTGGGATTGGTCTGGCCTTGCTGTTGTGGCATGCGACCCACCGCCTGTGGCTTGCCCTTTGGATTGGAAGCGGAAGTAGTCGGTCTAGGTTGCTTGGCTGGGGGACCGGAAGTTTCAGCAGAAGCACGTTTAACCATCCCCGAACCACCCGCTCTAGGGGGAGGATTAGGCCTAGCTTTCTCCACCGTATCTCTCAGAGATGGGATAATGCCATTGAATAACAGCGATGATGCTGGCGATTGCTCCTTCAGAGTACGAAGTACCATATCAGGAGTGTAGTTGACCACTGACGGCAGGTAGGCCTGACGTCTCAAGCGGACAACCATGGCAGCATTGAACGCGGATAAAGCCATTGCATCAGCATTAGTTTTAGCAGCCACGTTCTGAAGAT
>JAVTVY010044349.1:0-20770 GCA_036873755.1 Hanleya hanleyi | reverse complement strand
ACTACTCAATATGGTTGAATTGTCTGTCGCGAAGGAAAATTGCAGTGAAATACCAAACTGACATATCTGACATGACTAAAACTTGAAGAGTGAATCTTGAGGAAATGATATATTTTTCTATCCAAGGGGAGCGACTCTGTATGGCTTTGTCTGTCGCAAAGAAAAAATGGAGCCGAATACCAAACTGGCGTATCTGACATGGCTAAAAATTTCAAAGCAGAGAATAATTTACAGAGGACATCTACATGTACATAAGGAGGACGACTCACTGTCATGTATGCTATACCAAACTGACATATCTGACATGACTAAAACTTGAAGAGTGAATCTTGAGGAAATGATCTATTTTTTTATCCAAGGGGAATGACTCTGTATGGCTTTGTCTGTCGCAAAGAAAAATTGGAGCCGAATACTAAACTGGCGTATCTGACATGAGTAAAAATTGAAGACTGAATCTTCGGGAAATATTTTATCTACCCAAGGGTGACTACTCCATATGGCTTGTCGGTCGCAAATGAAAATTGGAACCAAACTGGCGTATCTGACATGACTATAATTTCAATACTCGGTGAATCATCAGAAACCTGTGGACCCAAGGGGGACTACTCATTATGGGTTCTCTCTGAATGGAAAATGGAAGCGAAATACCAAACTGGCGTGTCTGACATGACTGAAAATTTAAGACTGAATCTTGGAAAATGATATTTTTTTCTACCCAAGGGGAACAACTCAATATGGCTGAATTGTCTGTCGCGAAGGAAAATTGCAGTGAAATACCAAACTGACATATCTGACATGACTAAAAATTGAGGAGTTAATCTCGAGGAAATGATATACTTTATCTACCCAAGGGGGACTACTCGATATGGCTTGTCTGTCGCAAATGAAAATTGGAACCAAACTGGCGTATCTGACATGACTAAAATTGAATCTTGGGAACTGATATTGTTATTTGCGCTGAAAACTTACCTCATTTCCACTCTTTGCATTTCTTGTCTACATGAAATACCACAGTAAGAATTTAAATGACACAGTTATCTCCCCTGCTAGTCACCTGATAGCATAGCTACCCACAATTCCACTTTCTTCTTGTTCTACTGCTTCGTAGGGCTGGAAGTAAACATTGTCAACTCCGTGAAAAAGTGCCTTTTCTAGCGAAACTACTCACAGTTTGATTACCTCAGACGTCTGATTTCCTGCAAGAAGTCCTTTGGGAAGTATTCTATAAGTTATCAGCGTAAAAATGGCTCAAAATATGTCTCAAATGTCATGCATGTCTTGTGGAGGTGACAAGCCTAGTTATGACCTTCACTCAACGTGTCCGCCATGCCGCCAGGGAAGAATCTGTACATGGGACACGGCCTGTGAAGAGTGTATTGTGTGGGCGCCCGGCATATTCCAGGTGTATCTAGCCGGTTCTCTGGCAGCTAACGAGGGAAATAATGTCGTTAGGCCTACCAATCTCGCCAACGAGACATATATAGCACAGTCTCCTCGTACTAGCGTAGGCGAGGAGTCTAGGGGGCTTGTTAGTTCTGTAGCTGGGTCTACTCTAGTCCGCCTATTGAACGTAAATAAAGATAAACAAACGCCCCCCCCCCCGCTCACGATGCTTCCATTTCAGACCAGGCGAAGGGTCAGTCAGGTAAGGCAATGACCCGGTTGGTACAGGTGGAAGGGATAATCGAAGATTTGGAGTCTGGCACTACGACGACTGTGGACGTGGAGATTCCAATTGAGCGGACGCCTGGATACGACGATGAAGGGAGATCGGTAACGGATCCAGGCTTAGCGTGGGAAAGCCAGGGGACTCCGATCTCTCGATCGGGGTCAACTTATGACTGCGAAAACTTAGGCAGCACTAGTGAGGGGCCTAATGTTAAGTTTTCATTTGGATCCGGGGTTGGGAAGATACCTTCCTCGACGCTGTCGAGGCCTGGACTTCCCGGTCGCTCAGTTATGCCTGTAACTGCTGCTTCCGGTTTGTCTGAATCTTCCCAACCTGCTTCCGGTTACTCTGGTGGCCTTCCTCGTCCCCCTGCCGAGACGTTTGTATCTACGAGCCTTCTGGGCCACCAGAGATTAAGGTTCCCGCAACAACGGCAGTATGGTATGTATACAGGTACCTATGATATGCCAAATTATTTCCCCGTCTCTGAGATGCGTTATCAAGAACCCTCTCAATCAGGTCAAATTATGTGGCATCCGGTTGCAGGTCTACCTTCGCCCTTGCGTGGCTTAGGTCAGATATCTGCTTCCGGGGGTGTTCGTTGTACGGGACCGGGATTATTACGTATGATGCGTCCTCCTATACGTGCTTCCGGTTTACGACCTCGTATGCCAGTTCACCGACCTTTACAGTGGCCGTGCTCACGTCCAGCTGGAGGATCCTTGAGTGTGAACACACCTCGTCAGGCCTTGCTTCCGGTCCACTCTCAAGTGACTGATCCCACATTGGCTGCCGTACTGCGCGGTATGGAACAGCAACGTGAGGAAATGAAGGAATTGAGAGAGATGATGACCAGTCAATTCCGAAGTAGTACGCCACTGCTTCCGGTTTTGTCTGAACAGTCTAGGAAACCGGAAGCTAATTTGTCGAGGACTATCCCTTCCAATACTCCCTCCAGGCAGGAAGCCCCGGAAGCTATGGAAGTGGATAGGGACCAGTACGCTAGATCTGAATTAAATGAACCAACCAATACTGATCCGGATGCTAGGAAATATTATGAGCTTATTTCTGGCATCTATGACTTAATTCCTGATATGCAGCTTCCGGTCCCACATGCGGGGGGATATTGAAACTGAATCAGGAGAGTCAAACCGGGTTACGAGGTCGGCTACCACGCTTCCGGCCTCAACTGCTATTCATTCTATTTGCCATTTGTTCCATAGAACTTGAGCAGAACCCGCTACGTAGGAGGAACGTGCTATAAGGTCGAGACCAAAAGCTCGCTTCCGCCCTGCAGGATCTTCTGGTCCGTTCCCAGTACAGAAGCCAAACATACGAAGTTACGGCGTACATAACTCACCGTTTAGCTTCCGGTCTGCTGAGGTGAACGGCGACTTTCAGTATTTATGTCCTAGTAATACTAAAGTGCCTAGTAATCCCGATGTTCCTTGCACGAACAAACAGGCCGCAGTACTTGAGGAAACTGCTCGACAAGGAGTGGCGATTACGAATCACCTGGACTGGTTTCTTAAAGCCATAAAGGATGGTTTGTTTTCGCTGTCGGGCGCGGAAAGTCAAGAGCAGTTACAGGAGGGTATATCACGAATCGTTAGATTGTTGGTATGTGCTTTAGAATAAGTTAACCAAGAGACTATTCTGTGAAGTCATGTGACGCAGTCAGTATGTCGGCACCTCTTCCCACTACCCTTATATGTGTTGTAATTAACCTCGTTCTTGACTACCAGAAGATTGCTTCCGGTGCTGTAGAAGATTTATTGGTACATAATGCCTACTTATCTTCTATGCTTGTGTATTTGAGGAGAAAGGCCTTCATTCCTCATATGCATGGGTACACACCGGAAGCTGTAAAGAGAAGTCTACTAGAAACATCTACGGCTTCGTCTTTACTGTTTGGTGATGCTGTTGCCGAAGTCCGACCTGAAATGGATCGTATTGAACATGACAGGTCGGTTGCTTCCGGTGCTTCGACTAAGAGACCAATGGCTTCCGGTCTAGGTCCAAAGTCGAAGAAGGCTAAGAAGAACCCGCCTAGTTCCAAGGCTAATAAGGGTGCTTCCAGCCAACAGCAAAACCAAGCGCCTGCGTCTTTAGAGCCTAGAATATCTGCCTATGGCCATAAGAAGCAGGGTAAGGGGAAATCTAAGCAGTCGAAGAAGAATACCTGATGTCTCGGGCCATACCGGGTGGCTTCCGGTATGGCGGGAACACCGAGACATAACGTTTCCAGTTCCCCAGCAACTAGACCTTCCGGTAGGGGGAAGGCTGCAGTTGTTTTGGAGGAACTGGATAAGGATCGGGACGGAAGCGTGGGTCATTCGAACTATCAGATACGGCTATCGCCTATTGTTCGACACGCTTCCTCCCTTGACTGCTCATCCCCTTTCGTCTCGTATACCATTACGAACGGGTCATTTATCAGCAATACAGTCCTCTGTGGACCAGCTGATAGAGAAGGCAGCTGTAATAGAGCTTCCGGTTTGGGACACGTCACGCGGGTTCTATTCGCCGGTCTTTCTGGTCCCCAAGAAAGACACGTCCGAGATGCGCATGGTTACAAACCTAAAGCGCCTCAACAAGGACTACCTCACTCCACTGCCACACTTCCGCATGGAGTCCTTCCGGTTTATCCGGACAGTACTCAAGCAAGGGGAATGGCTGACTTCTCTAGATTTAAGGGATGCATACCTGCATATCCCGATACATCTGGAGGACAGGAAGTACTTGAGATTCATGGTCGGCAAACGACGGTTCCAAATTCAAGTGCTTCCGTTCGGCCTGTCCACTTCCTCTTGGGTGTTTACTCGAGTGTTTACACCAGTGGCACAATTCCTGCACAGTCTAGGTATAAAGTACCACTTTTATATCGACGACTCCCTGCTAAGGAATGCCTGCAAGGAGCAGTTAATCCTAGACACCCAGTTTGTCTTAAGGATATTGACTTCTCTGGGATACATCCCACACGAAGAGAAATCGGAGCTGACTCCTTCGCAAAGGCGCAAATTTCTGGGGGTGGAATACGATACGCTACGAGCTCTCGCCAAACCCCCAGAAGATCGATGGCTAAAGATAACGACGAAGATACCTCAGTTCCTCAAGTTATCTCAGGCCAGGGCTTTACACTTTGCTGCGATAATCGGCCTCTTGACGTCAACACAGGACGTAACCCCAAGAGGGCCATTAATGATTTACTTCAATCATCAGTGGGTCGAAAGGCAGTTGAATACGTGGATACCTGTAACACCGCTAGTCAAACAATGCCTCCAATGGTGGCTGGATCCACTCAATGTTATGCCAGGTGTGCCCCTACTTCCGTTTCGCCCGTCACATTACCTGTTCACGGACGCATCTATGGAAGGATGGGGAGCCCACCTCGAGTCCAAGTCGACATCCGGGTTATGGACAATCGAGGAACGCTCGTACCATATAAACGTGTTGGAGTTTATGGCAGTGACACATGCCATCCGCACGTGGGTGAGCGTATTGACCGACAAGAACCTGCTAGTTGCGATGGACAACACAACAGTTGTGTCCTATATCAACAAGCAGGGGGGGACGAGATCTCCGCAATTACAAAGCCAAGCGGAAATCTTTTTAGGTCTGTGTTGGGACAACAACTTATCGGTGTTGGCCAGGCACATCCCGGGGGTACTGAATGTCTTAGCGGATTCGCACGGAGTGGCAACTTCACCCAGACATACTAAAACAAATAGCTCATGTCTGGGAGATGCCACACATAGATCTGTTCGCCACTCGGTGCAACAATCTACTGCCCCTGTTCATGTCGCCGGTCCCGGATCCGTCGGCATGTGCAGTGGACACACTATCGCAGGACTGGTCAAGGATGGTAGTATATGCGTTCCCTCCCCCAGCTATCCTAGCGAAGGTACTCCAGAAAATCCACGAACACACGTGTCGTTTACCTGATTGTTCCGTGGTGGCCATCAAGGCCGTGGTTCCCGGACCTACTGGATCTTCTGGTAGATGTACCACGACAGCTTCCGGTATGGCACAATCTATTGCGCCAGCCCGGGACGTCGATATTTCACAGCCAACCAGGACTGTTCCACTACCACGTGTGCAAGTGCTCAAGAAGCACTTTGCTCAGGCGGGATTTTCAGCGGAGGTTGGGCGCCGAATGGCACAATCGATTCGACCGTCCTCTTCCGCTGTATACAACTCAAAGTGGGCAATCTTCGATCTTTGGTGTGGAGAGAGGGATATCAATCCATCCTGCGCAACTATCCCGGAAGTAGCAGAGTTTCTATTGTACCTGTTCAGGGATAGGGGCCTGGTGCCCGCTACGGTAGAAGGTTATAGAGCGGCTATTGCTCAACCTATTCTACTGGGTACTGGGATTAATCCCTTGACTGATCCAAACTTATCTGCACTAATCAAGTCATACAAGATAACTGGTCAGTCGGCTGTTCCGAAATTACCTAAGTGGGACTTAGCCTTACTACTTCGGCAATTAGGAGAGCCACCTTTCGAGCCAATAGAGGCTATTGAGCTAAAATATCTATCATACAAAACTTCGTTTTTGTTGGCTCTTGCTTCGGCAGCTAGAGTGTCAGAGCTGCATGCGCTCGATAAAAGGAACATCAGACACTCTAGGGACTGGAGCAAGGTAGTTCTCACAACAGTACCTGAGTTTGTGGCCAAGAATCAAGCCTTCTACGATTCCATATCTCGAGAGTTCACAATTCCAGCCTTATCTGATTTCCTTTCGTCCGGTCTTGAATCAGACATGTTAATGTGTCCGGTTCGGGCACTTGCGTGTTACCTGAATCGTATAGAGGAGATCAGAGCAGGAAGGAGGCGTTTGTTTATCCCTTTCGATCCTAAAGCCAAACAAGAAATAAGTAAAAACACTATCTCGAGTTGGCTCAAAAATACGATTCGGCTAGCGTACTCCACGGCTACTGATAGGCAAGCCGCGCTTGTAAACGTTTCGGGTCACGAGATTAGGGCATTAGCGGCATCATGGCCTCTATGGACCAACAGATCGGTGACGGACATTATGAGGGCGTGCTACTGGAGGTCAAACACGACATTTGCCTCCTACTATCTCCGGACATGACGTTGGCATGTAACGACCTCTATTCCATCGGCCCACTTGTGACCACACAGCGGGTGTCAGGGGGACCGAGGCCAGCATTATAGCTACAAAAGTCCGGGCGTACAGTTGTAACCCTGCTTGCGGGTGAGTGCATTTTTTCTCTCGGCCCCTTTCGAAAAAAAGGGGGGGGCGTATCTTGCATCTCAGCCTTGAAGTCAGAGTAGCAACAGAGGTTCCCTGTGTACCATAGGCATACAGGTTATTGCTGTTGTATGTTCTCATGGATCCTCTGTGAGGTAGAAGATCTATGATTTCTACTCTGTACTAGTCACTATGTATGGCATTGATCACTAACCACGGATTGTATCAGTTTGCCCACCTACCTTACGGTGGCACTCTATGCAAAGAGTGGAAGTGAGGTAAGTTTTCAGCGCAAATAACAAAAAAATTTCACATGTAAATTTTCTGTTATTAAGCTAAAACTTACCTCACTTCCAGTGATGCCCACCCATCCTCCCCTCTATGATACATCCAGACCATGTATCGCAGTGGAACAAGAAGGAAGTAGAATTGTGGGTAGCTATGCTATCAGGTGACTAGCAGGGGAGATAACTGTGTCATTTAAATTCTTACTGTGGTATTTCATGTAGACAAGAAATGCAAAGAGTGGAAGTGAGGTAAGTTTTAGCTTAATAACAGAATTTTTTTTTTTATGAATTTCATGATTTTGGGAGTCGCAGTGACCTTGTCGTTCGGCCTTGACTTACGTTTTGATACGTGACGCATCATGTCCCCCTAATGTATCTACTGACACAAAAAAAAATTAATTTCAAGATTTCTTGATTCTGGGGTCACGGTGACCTTGACTATTGACCTTGACCTATATTTTGGTACATGACAAACTGTCTCCCCGTAATTTCTCCATGGACAAGAAAATCATGATTTTTAACAAATTCACGATTTTGGGGTCACTTTGACCTTGATCTACATTTTGGTATGTGACGCATTGTCCCCTAATTTATCTACTGACACAAAAAAAATATTATTTTTAGTAATTTCCTGATGTTGGGGTCACATTGACCTTTGACCTTGAGCTAATTTTTGGTATGCGACACTTCATTTCCCTCTATTGAATCCTCTCACAAAAAATTGGTATTTTTTAATGATTCTCCGGTCACTTTGACCTTGATGCTGGGTTCACAGTTCACTATTTGACCTGGATCTAAATTTTGGTACATGACAAAACTGCTCCCCGTACTTTCTCAATGGACTCATAAAATCATGATTTTTAGCGATTTTGGGGTCAGTGACCTTGGCATTTGACCTTGACCTACATTTTGATGGGTGACCCATCGTGTCCCCCCGAATGTATCTACCGACACAAAAAAATATTATTTTTAATAATTTTCGGATTTTGGGGTCACCGTGACCTTTGACCTTCGACCTTGACCTATTTTTTGGTATGCGACACTTCATTTTCCCCTATTGAATCCACTCACAAAAAATTATAAATGATTAATGATTTCCTGATTTTTCTGTCACTGACCTTTTACCTCTGACCTCGACCTCATTTGGTATGCAACACATCGTTCCCGCCTAGGGCGTCCACTCACCAAAAATTAGGACTAGATAGAAAACTCAATGATTTCCTAATTTCAGGCAACAGTGACCTTTGACCTCTGAACTTTTTGTACGCGACACATCGTCTCCACCAAGCGTATCCACTCGCAAAAAATTGCAACTGGATAGAAAACGTTCAGATATAGACCGGACACCAACACTTCAGTGATTTCCTGTTTTTTTTAGGCCAGTGACGCGACACATCGTCTCCCCCTAGGGTATCCACTCAACAAAAATTGGAACTGTAGATAGGAAACTGTCCCAGATATAAACCGGACACAAGAACAGGACAGACGGACGGAAACCGCCATCACATAATACGACCGCCTTTTGGCGAGCGTATAAAAATGAGTACCTGGTAATCATTCCATCTATCCAGTCTAGATAATTTACAAATTGGCAAGATGTAGACAAGTATTATAATTATTAATGAATAATACAGATTGTGCATCATGACAACCAACGGAACTATGGCGTTTCAGAAGTAAAGATAACTACTCGCCAACTTTCGCTGAAGGCCTTAATATGCAGAAATGACATGGAATTTGGTTTAAAGTTCCTGAATATTACAAAAAAAATTTAAAGGAATAATAATTTAGCCGTCTGTGGGAAATGAAACCACGCTCGAGCCTCCGTAGTATATAAAAACCCGACTCATTGACCTTTGACCTCGGGCCAAATCACTTAGTCGGGAGGGGTGCACGGTTGTTATGCAAAGAATGGTTTAACCCACGTCACAGAGGTCAAGTTCACTAGAAAACGGACGATACATTAGTTAGTGCGTCCATGCGTTGGGCGTGCGGGACACATCAAGGGCGTTGTGCACTCACTCACTCACTCATTCACTCACTGACACTCGTTCACACTCGCTCATTCACTCACTCACACTCGCTCACACTCACTCACTTACTCACACGAGCGCAGGGGCTCACCTAAACCCCAAAACGTTTACCCAGTATGGACCTACCCGCTGAGCCAGTAGGCCTATGGGCCTATCCAGACCTCCGTGAATTTTTCGAAAAATTTCACCGCTTAGCTTCGAGACTCTTCCCATCGTGTTTTACATGGTGAGACGAAGAAAACAAGACCCCACAACCCATAGTAAAATCCACAAAACGACCACCTCCATACCCCATACAGGCATTTTTCCGTATGGATGCAAGTGTGCGAATCGGGGCCCATGCGCACAGTGACTTTTCAAAAAATTTCACCGCTTAGCTTCGGGACCCGGTCCATCGTGTTCTATGTGGTGAGACGTGAAAAACAAGATCCCTCAACCCATATCGCAATGAACATGTGTGAACTGCCCAGTATGGACCTATCCACTGAGCCTATCCAGACCTCCATGAACTTTTCGGAAAATTTCACAGCTTAGCTCCGAGACACTTCCCTTCGTGTTTTACGTGGTGAGACGAACAAAACAAGACCCCACAACCCATAGTAAAATCCACCAAAAAATGACCAATCCCATACCCCATACAGCCATTTTCTTGTATAGATGCAAATTATCGAATCATTTCCCTTTAGAGATAAAGTCCGTGTTCCGTTTTTTACCCCTCGGCCAACTTTGGCCTAGGGGTATTGTCATGTACGGCTGTCCGTACGTCCGTCCGTCCGTTACCGCGATATCTACAGAACCGTTTCATGCATGGCTACCAAACTTGTTGCATCTATTTATCTTCACGTAAATCAGAAGCCTATCGAAAATGAGTCATCTCGGACAATATTTTGCAGAGTTATGCCCCTTTTTACAAATAAAAATCCATTTATAATTTGTTATTGTGATAATTTCAGAACCGTTCCATATACCACATTCTAACGTGATACAGTTGCTTCTCTTGACCTGAACTAGATGCCTATCGAAAACGAGTCGTGTCAGAAAGTATTTTGCAGAGTTATGCCCCTTGTCCATTTATGATTTGTTATTGTGATAATTTCAGAACCGTTCCATATACAACATCCTAACGTGATACAGTTGCTTCTCTTGACCTGAACTAGATGCCTATCGAAAATGAGTCGTATCAGAAAATATTTTGCAGAGTTATGCCCCTTGTCTAATAAAATCCACTAATTCCTATGTTAAGTTTGCATATAATTTCTATATCATGTTTGTATACTATCACATTTATTTATTGATTGGATGACTGATTTATTGATTTATTCTCTTACACAATGCTTAGAACAAACGTATATCTATAGTGTATGTATTTATTCCAGAAACAAATTAATTTAAGGGGAGGAAAACTTTTTTTGAGATCTGGCGTAAGCCAGAGGCTCTTTAGAATGCTGTAGGGAAATGGACAAAAGTGCAAACCGACTCACGGGATAGCCTTACGCTGCATGAAAGTAGTTCCACAGAGATGAGTTTTGGGGATCCTTTGTGGTTGAAAGGCTTTTGTATGTCTATATTTAGTCACTAATAGTCACTTGGCATATATTTGATCCCTTATCTGCATTAAATATTACTCTGTTCATTGTTTTCCCACAAAATATGAGATTAATACGCTCTAAAGTATGGCAGACTGGTATCGTCACTTTACCAAAGCTTGGACTCTGCTGAGAAAATTATACAGTTTAGCTGGTTTGGTGTATATGTGAGAGATGCTCTACCATAGCAGCCAACCTGGCCACCTTTGTCTCATTATCACCTTTGCAGGCCACTGTTTGCTTTTCTCACAAGAGCAAGCTGTACATGTAACATATCTTATAATCTTTTCCTATCTTGTACTCCACCAGTCAACCTGTGGGATATCCAGTGTAATACATGTCTTGTCTTATCCTAACTTGTGACATAACCTTATCATCAACCTTGATGTCCAGCCCTTCTCACTCATAACACTAAATCAATCTCTATTTACCTCCAGGTATAATCTCTCTTATTTACCCCTAGGTACATGTATGTTCTGTACAAACTGATTTTAATCCCCTGTGGGTATTTAGGCCTAGACTTCATTTCACTGGCCCCTTTTTCCATCAAATTCTCAACAGGTCAGTTTGCAGTTTCAACGCAACAGCAACAATACCATGTTAAAGAAGGTATCATATTGCTTTCTTTATGCTGGTTAAATTAACATGGTGGTCATGGTGTTCATCTGGAATCTCGAGCTGACGTATTGGAGGAATTATGTATCAAGATAAAGAGCAAAATTCAGCTATTTTGGTTGTCAAGGTTGGATGAGCACCTATTGTAGTGTCTAATTGGACGGAAATTAATTGGGTAACACATGGTTAGCGTAACGTGTGCAACTTCCCTCATTATAGGACTACCTTTCATTGTTCCCACAGATCAATTTCACATAAACTACGATAAAAGTAACTCCGAAAATGGAAGTCCTTGTGATATAATATTCTATATTTCGGCTTCCATTTTCGGAGTTACTTTCATCCTAGGACTGCCTTTCTTTGGTATGTTCAACTTCATTATGTCGGTCGCGCCATAAATCCAAACGTTTAATAAATTCAAACGTTTAACTTGCACCAACCAATCAGATGTCATGAATTGACATTTGGAAGACCTTTCCTGTCCAAAAGCAAACGTTTGCTGTTGTAACGTTCAATACTTTAGACGTTTCCTGTCAAAAGGCAAACGTTTCCAGTAGTAATATTCGAGACTTTTAAACGTCTCCGGTTTAAGGGAAATCGTTAACGGTTGTGACCGTCCAGTCAGACTTTTTTATTGCTGCTGCGTATGTTCAAACCTCAACATCAACACGTGTCCACTGGCAAAACGTTTCCGCTATGTAGTCTCTTTGAACCAATCAAAATAACCTTTACAAAAATTCGCGCATATTTTATTCCTCATGCCCACCGTGCATGCGCAAATTGTCCCGGTGCCAAAGATATTCTCCAAAACCTTATTTGTAAGAACGGTTTTCATTGGTTAAAATACACTACATACCGGAAACGTTTGCCAGTGGAGATTTGTACGTGTTGGTGTAGATGTTGGAATACAAGTGGCCCAAATAAAAAATCTGATTGGATGATCACAACCGGAAACGTTATCCTTTTAAACGGAAACCTTTAAAAGACCGAATTTTTCTTCTGACAGGAAACGTCTGAAGTCGCGAATTTACAACTGGAAACGTTTGCTTTTTAACAGGAAAATGTCTGATTGGTTGGTTCAAGTTTAAAGGTTTAAACTTGTTAAAGCTTTACAATTTTTAAACGTTTAAGAAGTTAAAACGTTTGAAGGATGCGTTTATAGCGCGAACGGCCCTTCAAATACCTTGTCACAGGATGTAACTTGTGATTGCGTTTTAGCCACATACATTCGTGCCTGGTGCCACCTGTGCCTAACTTGAAATTAAATATATAATTGTGCGTTTATTTCATTACAAACTTATCCCCCAATAACCCAGCTTCCAGATCTCATTAAAGCCCATAGGCTCTAGTTTTTTTTCAAAGAAAGTACACTTAAAATACCAGGGGTAAATATTTCTTCCCACAAGCCAATCAATTGGTAGAGACACCCTTACATTATAATAGCTGGGGTTTAGAGCCGAGGGGTTTGGATAGCGCAGCTTCATGTTTATATTTTCGGGACAAATCCTCAATTTACATGCACCCACCCTACCTCTCTCAGCAGGCCTCGATAAGCCGGAGACCTATATTAGCCATTTTGGACATGGTTGATAGGGGTAGGGGTAAAGTCCGTGTTCCGCTTTTTATATTTTCGGGACAAATCCTAATTTATATATACCCACCCATGACTTGATCGTCCTGGATGAGCGTTTCACTTTGACACCTCACTCGACCCAATCGGTCCACTTGGGGCCCCTCTCGCCCCTGAAGATTGCCGGAGATTGCTCCCCCCATATTTGGGACTACTTTGTCCGCAGACGGCTTTCCCCGCGATCGCATCACCACCATACCGCATCACCGCGGAGAAATACATGCCCCAAAGGTCACGTGACCGGAAGTGCCGGAACTTCATCTCTGTGACCTGGGTTAAACCATTCTTTGCTTAACAACCTTGCACTCCTTCCGACTAAAAGTGGTTTGGCCCAAGGTCAAAGATCAATGAGAGTCAATCGGGTTTTTATATTCTACTAGCCTCCAATCCGCGAAGTTGCTCTTACCCTCTTAGTTATGCTAACCGATTTGTACTAGTTGTTTTCACACAGTAATGATAATTTATTTGGAGTTGCTCTTCCCATGTAGTTGGGGTGGCCCTCTGAGAGTGAGGTGAGACTTTTATGGTGATCAGCCCTGGTGATCACCTTATAGCCATCACCTTTAATGGTGATGGACATCGCCTTTTAAGAGGGATGATTTTGCCTAAAAGGTGATGCGCTGAATTTACACTCATTGCTCATCACTCTTCAGAAGTGATGACCATAATTTTTATCTCGCCTTAACCCTTTCACTGTTTGACCTGGGTTCGCCTGCCATGTCGGTGAAGATGTCGGTGTTGGTGTTCCCGGCCTGGAAATGATGAGGTTTTTGGTTTACCAAATTGAAAGAAAAATATCAAGAAAATTTCAGAAAAAAAATATAAAGAAAACATGGGGGTGGGTATTCCCCCTGGGGGTTCAGTTATGGCACTACCCCTGGGGATTCCATTGATGCTCCAATGTTAAAATCCCTATGATAGTTTTTCATTTAGCTGAAGTGCACATGTGTACATCATTACATAGGAAGTTTGCTGAAGTTGTCAGCTGTCAATGGATGATTATTGAACTTGTACACGTTTCTTATGATTAGAGGATGTGTCTGTGCTATTTTTGAGATGAAATATTAATTTTTGCCGAGTTATGAAAATTTTCTGCAGTTGTCAGCTCTCAATGGATGATTATTATACTTGATACACATGTTTCTTATGATTGGAGGATGCACCTGTGCTATTTAGAGCATTTTCACAAAGTGGATGCTCTTATGTTTTCATGAGAAACGACTCCGCCGGATCCGCCGCCGCCGCGACTTCAAACGTAAATATCTCTGAAACCGTTAAATATTTTCGGCTCAGACTTTGTGTGCTATCTCTTTAGGCCTGAGAAATTTGTCTAGTTTTGTTTCGATACCTCCTGCTCACCACTAGGTGGCGTTGTAGTCCGAGCACAGTAAACCTTTCTCTGACGATTTCATCTGAACGACTTTTCTGATTACAATGGTCTTGAAGGATAGTCAATGTGCTGAAAAGGTTTTGGTGTAGCTGGCATAACTATAAAAACAAGTTTTTTGCGTCTCAAAAAAAAGTATTTTGTAAAATGAAAATTTACCAATTGGCTTGGAGAAATAATTAAAAACTGTTCTATTCTAGGATGCCAAGCATAAATATAGGATTGCCGACATTATAATTCCCTTTCGGTGCAAACCAAATTGCCATTTAAATGAAAAATCTCAATTATCTGACTTAACGTCAAAACCTCCATAACCATTATCATGATTGAATTGTTTTCCATTGAACTCTTATGTGCTATCCCCTAGGGCTTTAGATTTCACCTGCTTGTTTTTCGTGGCATTTGGTCATCACTAGATGGAACTATAGACATGAATGCAGGTAAACATGTGTAACATATCTTCTAAACAACGTGTTTGAGTTTCATGAAATTTGGGTATAATGATCTTGGAAGATAGGCAAAGGACTGACAAGATTTAGGTGGTGTTGGCGAATCATGGAGTCGCATTTTTGCATCTCGAAATAAGATTTTGTTTTCACAAAAATGGAAATTTGCTTCTTAATCAGGAAAAAGTAATTCTATTTTGCTGAACACGAATGTAACATTCCCAGTGTTAGAATTCACATCCCTTGTCAGCCAAATGACCATTTTTTTTTAAATACATGAAACTCTCATGACTTGAGTCCAATATCCGCATACCCCAGGCCACATCTGAGGATATTGCTTCATCATGTAGTTTCGTGATATTGTTCATCATTGGGTGGCACTATAGACAGTAAACTTATATAGCACAATTTATTGGCATTTCATATGTTAATGAAGTTTGTTATTTCAAAGGACTGAAAGTTTTGTTTTTGATTGAAATTGAAGGGCCACCTCTCATACGGATTTTGCAGCCCATAAATGCTTGATTTATATCTCATTATACATTCTTTTTTACAATTACTAATTTTATTAATATTGTGGTTGAAAAATGGATTGAAAGAACATTGGTGCTGTTAGCGCTGACATAATCATGTGGCATAGGGTATAGACAGCTAAATATATCTAAATCTAGGCTACATCAACTCCTGCTTACACACATAACTAAAATGCAGCCAGAGAAAATATGCTGCCATCACTATGGTCAGTATGGAGAATTGCAAGGATTCAAGTTAGCTTGAAGTCCGGCCAATTTGGTCAAATAGACATACTGTAACACTGATATTCAGGCCTCATGTTGTAGGCCTGCATGTTGACCATTCAGGTGATAAAATCTGTAGTGGTTGGCTTATTGCATACTGCACTTTACATAAGTGGACTAGTAGACTGCTTGTGTAGTAGACTGCTTACTAACGGCATGATGTTTCAGTGGGACAGCACTATAAAATGGCAGCATTAGATCTGCTCTGTTACAAGTAGGTTCCCCTTCCCCTCCCCCTCCCCTCCCTTCCCTTCCCTTCCCGACGTTAAACCCTATTCACTCACTCACTTGTGTCAACTAAGCAAACACTTCCATTTATTTCCCAAATCGTAAACCTGCTTTGATTAATGCCTAATCTCCATTAGGAAGAACAATACAAACTGTTAAAACGGAAGTTAAAACTAAAAGTTGTCTCCCCTTAGGGGGTTGTTCGCCCCTAGGGGAGCTCTCCCATTCATCCCAGCCAAGCTACTATATAAGCTCTGCTCATACCCATTCATATCCTCTTTCTCAGTTTGTACTCGACCAGTGCACATCTAGGAAGTGTTAAAGCAATACAGCTGTGTTGTTGTTGTAACCGCCGGTTATATCCTTTTTGAAGATTGGCTTGTGTTTCTTTTTCGGGAAATTCTTCTTACATTTGTATGTCTGAGGTTTCTGTTCCGATTTCTAATTCTTGTCGCGCGTGTGGGCAAGTGTTGTCCCGTTTGGACGCCCACACGATTTGTTTTGCTTGTAAAGATTTGTATTATCGCCAAGCCACGTGTGCGGAATGTTTGTTACGGGATTCGCCTGGAAGAAATATGCCCAGGCCCGTCGTGCTTACTTGTACGTGCGTCTGAGGATTCTACACTATCGGTGGTCGATAGACGGCTCTTAGAAATTTCGTTTAGGATTTGTCTCATAGATTTCAAAGTCCAGTTTTATCAGCGTCTGTAAATATTCCACCTGTGGTACCGGCCTACAGGAGGATAATTTTCAACTTCTAGACAGTCTGACCTTTACCGGTTTTGTTTTGTCTGGAGTCCTTTTCAAACCGGCTCCATTGTTCAGCTCAACAAAGGCTTCTAGAGCCAGGTCGGTTTTACCGGAGCGATCCATTGTCTCCATCGGACAAAAGAATTCGACTTCATTGTAAATCTATAGGAGAAGGTATATAACCTTTTCCTAAATTTGTACGTCTATTGCGGTTAAATAAATCATATTTTTCTGGGATAATTTTTGTCTGACATTTTATCCTGGTTGTTTCTAAATTGTGTCGCTCGTGTGGGAGACCTTCACACGGTTTGTTACTGTCGGCCACTTGTTTAGTGTCTTCGGACGTAAGTCGCTAAAATAATTTGCTCTTGTCGGAGTTTTTCAAAATTGTTAGCCATGATGAAATGAACGTCCGATGATGTTTTCCAAAAGTGGATATGAGATCCCACGCTCAGCTATGAACACAGTCTGCGAGACAGTGTGTATTCAATTTCGCGGTCTCCACAACCAACAATCAGCAGATCTTTTGTCAATTATGTTTCGTAAGTTTTATGCCAGATCGTTGCCATTCTTTCCTTAGCTCGGGCTCTCGCGATCCCGTGTGGTTATCGGTCAGTATGTGAGTCTATGGTGACCGAGTTATTTTGTTGGGATCTGTACGATAAACGAACAAGTTTTTGCTTCGTTGATTCTCGAATTTATGCATTAAATCTTCGGTTGTATAGTGAAATGTACTTCCGCCTGACGCGACAGGTTCGTTTTTCCCCGCCGGGGAGATCCGATTCTTTATAAGCAGTCCGTCAATTTCCATGTTGTTGTTGTTGTTCGGACTGTACAGTTTTTGGTAGTTTCACTTTCATGCATTCAGTTCGTTGTTCCTACCAAAACGTAACCTCTTGTTATATCAAGTATTATTATGTTTATTTGATATCCTGTGATCAAGAGAGAACTTACAGAGGTTTTTCTCTGCCTTGCATGCTTACGTTGTTGTGTTTGTGTTCATCGCCACAACTCAAGCCTGTACGCTACGACTTTTTGTTACATTTTAATGAGCTTCTTTACTACTCTCTTATGTAATTAAGCGTGTGTTGAGCAACAAAAGAGATCACGTGTGTTCTGTCTTTTGTTTTTGATAATAGCAGGAGTACTATAAATCGCTCCCCTAATGTCGTTTTTGGAGTGTATATCACACTCCTGAAGCCATTCAGTATGTAGAAAAAAATGTGAAACTGTGCTATTTCTTTGAAACACAAATTTCTGTTACTAAACATTGTGATGTGTTTATATTTCACACCAAATTGGCCCATTTGTATTCTGTTTTACATTTAAAATTCAGATTGGGTTGAGCGTTAATTTTATTTTCTTCTCTCTGAGAAATTTATAATTATTAGCTTGAGTGTGAGTGTATTTCTCCGAGAAATCTTTAGAAATACTTTCCTTCAACGACACGTGGAGGCTTTATTGATCCTCTCCTGGTCTGTTGGCCGGGCAAAGATCAAGCCTGAAGTCTTCCCGATCTTCTGCCGTGGGACAGCATTAGACTGTTTCATCGAGCGGTCTTCTTGTATTTTGAGCCCTGCGCAAGGATGTCACGCAAACTCGTGAAGTGTTCTATTGTTTTTCTTCCGAGTATGATTACCGGTACAGTCTACATGAACAACAGACTGCTTTTTAGTATGTTCTTTACTGTTGTTTCTTCTCGACAGCTTGTTCGTGTTAGGTCATTTTCAAATTCTGAATTTTAATGACCGTACTTTATCTGCCGGCGAGATTCTTCAAATGTATTTCCTCGCGTCGGGAAATTTAAATTCTTTGAGGATCTTTGTAGTTTACGTCGAAATCTCTTTGTTCTGGATGTCGGTGATGTTACTACCAGCGGAGTTACGTTTGTGATTAACGCTAAGAACATTTAATGTGTTCATCTCCTCTGCGTTTTTCTAATTTCATTACACCTCAACGACGTTCCATTACGTCGTCTCGTTGTCCTCGTTTCTCGCTTTACGTCGTTTTTCTCGTACTTTATAGGGTGTATCCTACTCCATTGTGAGCATGTATGTACTTTATGTTGAGGCAAATGGGGAAGTCACTACGCGTTCGCAACGTTTCTCCCGTTTTTCACATTTACATCATTCTGTTACACCTTGACGATGTTCCATTACGCCGTCACGTCTTTCTCATACACTTGTGCGTCGTTCTCGTACATCTGTTAGACGTTCCGGTACGCCATAACGCCGTTCTCACGTCATTTCTTCTATGCCTCCATCATTTTGCGAGATGCATAGTTTACATCCATTCATCCTCGTTTTTGCAGCGTTTTCCCTACGATTCACCATCGTCGGTCGTCAGTGGGAGTGGAACTCCTTCCGTTCAAAGTCAACCTTCCCATTGTATCAATTCAGCTCGGGGCTTTCACATCGAGGGTTACTTAGGTTCGTCGTTACTTTGGGGGACAGTTTTTCGACTCTCTCCATCAAGTACTTTGTCCTCGTATAGACCGTTGGACCAGTCTTTTAGACTTTGGCATTTTAGTTCTATCATCAACTGATAGAGTTTTCATAGAGGAAAAACAGGACCTTACTCATTACGTTCGTTTTTCGGGTTTGATCACTGCAGTGGATTTATTCGTCCTGGTGCGAGAATGTGATGCCCATCCTGACTCTGCGTCCCTTTTTCCCCTGTAACTGACTTCTTCCTTCACCTTTATCGTGATATGAAGTTCTAATCAGCACCTTTTAAGCATTCCGGTCTGCTTGAGGCTAGGGTTTCCGGCATCGGCATTAGTCTAAACGACATTATCTCTGCGCTCATTCGGGCTTTCGCTTTACAGTTCGCCGTTCTCGCTAGCTGTTACCGGAATGGGATATTGGTTTGGTTCTGTGTGCTCTGATTCGTCCGCCCTTTGAACCTTTACTGTCCGCCTCTTTTGAGGTTATTTTTCCTACAAGTCTGCGTTTTTCTGGCGGCTTTTGCTTTGGCGTCTAGAGTGTCTGATCTTCTTGTTCTTGAGAGATCATCTATTACCTGGACGGCGGATTGGTCTTGTATCTCCTTTCGACCCGTCCCCGAATTCATCGCCAAAAATGAGTCTGTTCGCCTAGGTCCGTGTGCTCTACGTTTGTATTCCATCCCTGCGCTATCAGACTTCGAACATGACCTTGTAGATGACCTTCTGTTATGCCCTGTTCGAGCCATGCGCCACCATCTCACTCGTACCGATCCCGATCGGGGCTCTCGTCGTCTATTATTCTTGTAAGTGGTCATATCAGTTGGCCATTGACGCGCCCCCCTTTGTTGTCTACTGCTTCTTCTCATGGAATTCGTGCCATCGCTATGTCATGGCCTTTATGGAAGAACTTGTCCCTTCTTGACATTGTCCAGTCCTGCGCATGGACTGCAAATTCTACCTTCACAAATTTCTATCCGAGGGATATGTCAGTGCAATCAGATAGAATGTCCACGCTTGGGCCGCTGGTGGCTTCCCAGCACGTGGTCAATTATCTTGCAAAAGAGGTGGGGGGGGGGGCATTTCTCAGCCAGCTTGCTGCATCATCTTCAGTCATATATGTCTACCATACTACATGATCACCTCGATAGGTCAGTCAGCCATCTTACAAGACCCGTATCATCGGTGAGTATGGTTTAGACTTGGTTACTATTCTATTGAGTATGGTGTACCACTTTTACAATCAAGTTTTTTGATTTAATCCATGAGTATCTTCAGCGTCTTCGACCTGGGTTCTCTTTGGGTAGTTTTAGTGTGCTGTTAGCCTATAGCCAACCAGCTTACGGCTTCATCGCTGCTATTCAGTAATTCTATGTCCACATACTAAATGATCACCTATGAGAAGTATTAGGTCAGCTTGCCAGCCGCCGACTCTCGAGTCATCTATCAAGGCCTGACACAATGATGAGTTTTAATCTTTTCCCTTAAAAAAAAAAAAAAAAAAAAAGTCTGCGGATTTGCTTGTGTCATTTCAGGTTAAAGCTATAACCTTCTTCCAGATCATCTCAGCTGAGTCACCTTCGGTCAACTCAAGAGTCCAACGTACAAAGACAGGGACTAAAGTACAGACTGTTGACGTTGAATGGAGAGTAGATTCAGGGCAGCCGTTGTCAAGACCTGT
>JAVTVY010044348.1:0-22126 GCA_036873755.1 Hanleya hanleyi | reverse complement strand
ATGGCCACTGTGGAAGTCCACGAAGAAAATCAAAAAGAAACTCCGGCCCAAGATATACCCGTTATAAATAAACGATAGAGCCAGGGTCCATCATCATTTTGTCACCATGAAGCGCTGGGAGAAGGTGTTGGATAACTTATACTACAGTCCCGACAGTCCGGCGGCTATAGTGCATTGTCGGCTCTCTATCGAGCGGCCAAACCCCAGGGGATACAACGTGCCCAAGTCCGAGATTGGTTAAGAAAACAAGACACCTATACCTTACATCGATCTGTCCGTCGCCATTTTCCACGGAACCGGGTCATCGTGGGAGGAATAGATGCCCAGTGGCAAGCGGATTTGGTGGATATGAGCGCCTTTGCCAAACACAACGATGAGAATCGGTATATCTTGACGTGCATCGATATCCTATCCAAGTATGCGTGGGTGGTACCCAACCGGACGAAAACGGGGGCAAATCTCATAGCGGCGTTCAAAGACATCTTCAAGACCGGGCGCAAACCTTTGTATTTGCAAACCGACGAAGGCACGGAATCCCTCAACAGACCGTTCCAAGCCTTTCTCAAGAAACAGAAGGTGTTTTTCTTCCATACGTACAACGAGACCAAGGCTTCCGTGGTGGAGAGGTTCAACAGGACATTCAAAGGCCGCATGTATAAATATTTCACCTATAAGAATACAAGGCAGTACATCGATGTTCTCCCGAAACTGGTGAGGGGTTACAATCGAGCCTATCATCGAAGTATAGAGAGAGCCCCCATTACCGTGACCCAACGCAATGAAGCCCAAGTCCGGCGTGTCTTGTACCCCAGGCCATCGCAGCGAACGACGAAGGCGGTGTACAAGGTCGGGGACCCTGTACGGATCAGTAAAGTCAAGGGCAAGTTCGAGAAAGGTTACTTGCCCAACTGGAGCGATGAGCATTTCCTGATTAAACGGCGCCTACCCCGACAGCGGCGAGTCTATGAACTGGAAGATCTCCAAGGGGAAACGTTGCTGGGGACGTTTTACGACACGGAATTACAGCCTGTTGTAAAAACACAGCACGGTGGAGCAGATTTTGAAAACGGAACGTCGACGTGGCAAGCTGTTTCATTTCGTAAAATGGCAAGGCTGGCCCAGTTCCTTCAATTCCTGGGTCGCGGCCAACCAGGTGAAACGACTATAAAGCCAGACACCACTGCCGTCCTCCTTCATTCCACGTCCGACCCCAGTGCTATGGACCAACAGCGGCTGCCTCCGAAGACAGCGTCTCGCAAAACACGCAAAGCGCAAGTGGTCTTTGGGGTGCTATTGCTAACCCTGCTGAGTGTGTTGTACGGAGGTGTGTTTTACGACGTAGCCTATGTCAGTACGTTACTTAACCAACTGAGAACACCAGCCATCAGTGAAACGGGTCTACAGAGAGCACCAGTCGTATCGAGCCCAGTCACCATCACCACCACACCCCGCGTACAAGCCACGTCGAGCTCTACACTTACACCAAGTACACCTACTACGTCTCAAGACCCACCGGATTTCATCCCTCACAGTGAACCGACCACCCACGTTGTACTCACCCCAGCACCATCCCTGAACGTGAACAGACAACGACGACCGACGTTGTACCCACCACCACTCCAGTTCACTCGTACGAAATTTACAAGAGCGGGTTACCACGACAACGGATACACCTCAAACCATGGACCCTCGGTGGCAGCATCCCTTCACCTGCGTCATCGCAGGACCGACGGGCTCCGGCAAAACGCACTTCGTCAGGGAGCTCCTTCAACACGCCGACAGCATGATCACTCCACCCATTGCCAGAGTCGTGTGGTGTTACGGAGAATGGCAGGAAGCGTATGCAGCAATGCCCCACATCACGTTCGTGGAAGGTCTACCTAACCTGGCCGATTTGGAACCCGACACCTTGGTGGTTCTGGATGATCTCATGGCGGAGACGGATGCACGGGTCACCCAACTCTTTACCAAAGGCAGCCATCATCGACGGCTCAGCATCATCTACATTGTGCAGAATCTGTTCAGTAAAAACAAAGAACATCGGAATATCAGCTTAAATGCCCACTACCTGGTGGTCTTCAAAAACCCGAGAGATACCACTCAACTGCTGCACCTGGCGAGACAGATGTATCCCGGCCGCACACCGTTTGCGTTGGAAGCCTTGAAAGATGCCACAACCCCTCAGCACGGGTATATGCTCTTCGACCTCAAGCAAGCCACCCCCGACCACCTTCGACTACGGACCGGCATCTTTCCCGGAGAGACCCACCACGTGTACATGCAAAAATAATGTAAACACATCCACAGTGGCGCCCCCAGCTGGGGTCTGTGTGTTTGATGATGGGGAATAATAAAAAGAATGAATACCACAGCAGGGTTGACTTTGTCTGTGAGGTGGATAAAAAGGGCAGAGTTGTGGGTTCTAGCATTAGTTGTACAGGATGTCTGCGCGAGTACGGAAGCACGCTCCCACGCTCCGTGTATTGAAGACGGCCCCACCCGAGTTAGTCCGAACCATTGTACGCGGTGCGGACCCTGACCTTGTACGCTGTCTGTGCGAGATCGGGTACAACCTGTTAAAAGGCAACGTACCACTGACTCCGGCTCAGAAGACCAAGTTGGCCAAGCATAAGACAGGTCTCCGAACCCTAGTCCACAAGCGGGTCCCTCAAACACAAAAGAAAAAGGTGTTACAGAAAGGCGGCTTTCTCGGGGCCATCTTAGCACCGTTGGCCGCTTCCGTGTTGGGTCCAGTATTGGGTGGACTCTTCGGCCGACAATGAACCACACGAAAAAAATGGTCCTCGTCGAACCACGGTTCCTGCAAAACCTCCAATCACCCTACCCTGTCCCACCTACGGTGAAGACCATAAACAGCCTCGATGGAGAGATGCAACAGATCTTACAGAGACCGGGGTTAAGCGACAGTGAGAAAGTACAACGGTACAATGAGACGCTTCAACGGTACATGACGTTCATGGACCAATACAAAACCCTGTCTACCCCAGCAACAGCAGCACCACCACCACCACCACCACCACCACCACGTGACAGACCGCTGACCTCAGCACCGCTCCAACAGCCGGGTCAGGTAGCCCCCACAGCCCCACAGTGGGTGGAAGACGAAGTGCTGAAGAGTGTACCTGCATCGTTCAAGAAACAAGCTGGCCTGGTATTACAACGGATGAAACAGAATCCTAACATGACTTGGAATGATAAAGGCGAACTCCTGGTACAGAATCAGGTGGTCCCCGGCACCCACATGACGGATTTAGTGAATGATCTGATGCGTCAACGCAGATCGCACACCGATCCTCGAGGATGGGAGGTCTTCGCTCAAGGCTTGAAAGACATGCATGTACCACAGGAATTGGTGGGGAACCCCCACCGCTGGGCCTTTATGCAGCAAACCCAGCAATTGCCGAGTGGCCCACTACCTTCTTGGGAATCCGAATGGGAACCGGAGTCACCCCCCAAAACACCACCACAACGGGCACCTTCTTTTCGCGCCTATAAAAAACCACCCTTGATCAAGACACCCCACATCTCCAGAGCCGTGACACGTAGCAAGTCACCGCGACGAACACGACGCCGCACACAACCGCCCAAGGCCTGGAAGACCTATTAAAACCAACAGCAGCAGCAGGACAGCTCAGTCGCCATGTTTTACCTGACCCTACCCAGTAACAGTTCGCTGGATGTGTTTCCTGACAACACCGTGGCCAAGTACGTGACCCAGTTACCGCAACCGTTGCATTTACCTGGACGATGGGAATGTGGCATTGTGGATATCCAATACCCTTACTCGTGGTACAACGTGCGAGCCAATGAAGTCTGGTACGAGGTGACCTACGAAGGAAAAGACACCCGACTCACCCTCCCCGAAGGCCAATACGATACTCCCAAGGAGTTCATCGGTGGGCTGTCAAGACTGTTGCATTATAAGGCTCTACGGCAGGTCACGAATAGTTCAAAACCCATCCAAGCCTATCCCTTCAAGAATCATGTGGACTTCGATTACAACGCACACAACGACAAGGCACAGCTTACCGTCACCGCCAACGCGAGTGTCGTACTGAGCCCTATCCTACAGCAAATGCTGGGTTTCGATCTACAGACGTTCGCTGGTCCCACCGAACACCATGGCGAGATCCCGATGGATATGAAGTCGGGTATGTACGGACTCTACGTCTACTCGGACGTGGTGGACAACCACATCGTGGGCGATATCAACACACCTCTGTTACGGGTGGTCCCCATTAAAAATAAGTATGGCGATCAAGTCACCCACAGTTTCACCCACATGCTCTACCTGCCTGTACGACAAACCCACATCAACACGATCACGGTGGATATAAGAGATGACACGGGACGACCGGTGGCATTCCAACGCGGGAAAGTGGTGCTGACACTTCATTTTCGACAAGCACGTGCTCCCCACTTTGTATAATGAAGGTGCCTTACGAGTGCGATGCACGCAGCTATATGGACTATTATGCCCAACAGGCCGGGGGTGGCTTTCCGGTGTTTAGTGGTGCACGCATGCAACGTGGACATGGACTGGGGAACATACTCGGGAGCATCGTCAAAACGTTCCTGCCCTTGGTGACACGTGGGGTGAAAGCAATCGGCAAACAAGCGGTACGCAGTGGACTGGAAGTGGCCGGTGATGTGTTGGGGGGTACGGCACCCAAAGAAGCCTTGAAACGGCGGGCCAAAGAAGCGGGAGGCGTCTTGGTGGCCAAAGCACGACGCACCGTAGGGAATAAAAGAGCTGCCCCACCGAGACCACGCACTAGTCGACGACCGACCCAGCGACGACGCACAACGAAGAAGACCCGGGATATCTTTTCTTAAAACATGGCCTTGATCCACGCCGAGTCCTGCCCCTCCACCAACAGTGAATTTGATTTGTGGACCGTCCCGCCCACACAGACCAGTGCCGAACAAGGATTATGGGTGGAGCATCTTCCGATCTCCAGCATCAACGCAACAGGGCCCATCGAGTTCACAATCAGTAATGCGGATACGACCTATGTGGATTTAGCCCATACCTACTTGTATGTGAAAGCCAAGGTGGTCAATGGAGATGACACCAGAATCGCCGACCAAGCAACGGTGGGCCCCACGAATCTCTGGCTGCACTCGATGTTTCAACAGGTGGATATATTTCTCAGCGACAAACTCATCAGTGACTCGACCAACACGTACCCCTATCGAGCCTACATCGAGACGCTGTTGTCGCATGGGCGAGAGGCTAAAAAATCTCAACTGACAGCCGCTTTATTCTACCAGGACAAAGCCGAGCACATGGGCGCAGAGAACGACAATACGGGATATAGCAAACGGAAGGCTTTGACCGCGAACGGCGTCTCGGTGGATATGATCGGTCGACTGCACGCAGACATGTTCATGCAAGACCGGTACCTCTTGAACAAGGTCCCCATCAAAATCCGACTGATACGGGCGCCTCCGACCTTCGCCTTGATGGCCACTAACGTAGAGGCGCATGTAGCTGACTATAAGATTGTCATCGAAGACGCAGTCCTGTATGTCCGAAAAGTGAAACCGAATCCAGCCGTTCAATTGGGACACATGAAAGCCTTGGAAACAAAACCAGCCCAGTACCCTATCCGACGTGTGCAAACCAAAGTGTTCTCTGTGTCTGCTGGAAATACGACCGCCAACAAAGACAACCTGTTCCTGGGGGAACTACCCAAGCGATTGATCCTGGCCTGTGTGGAAAATACCAGTTTCAGTGGAGCCTACCCAGAGAATCCGTTTGACTTTAAACATTTCGGCATCAATTTTGTGGCCCTGCATGTGGATGGACAACAGGTGCCAGCCACGGCCTTAACCCCGAACTTTGGGCGCGCGAATTTCATTCGAGCCTATCAGAGCCTGTTTACAGCCACCGGTCAAATCAACCAAGACGAAGGGAATTTCATCAGTCGGGAGGACTACGGGAACGGATACACGTTGTTCTGTTTCGATCTGACCCCCACCTTAGAGAACGACCATCAGCTGGCCCTGGCCAAGCAAGGCAATTTACGGTTGGAAATCCACTTTCAACGAGCCCTCCGGAGCACCGTCAATGTGATCTGCTACGCCGAGTTTGACAACATCATTCAAGTGGACAAGGCGCGCAACGTGCTGTGTGACTTCTCCACCTAACATGGATACAGAGCAGATAACCACCGTGCTGGAGAATGACCCAGGAACACGTAGGGTCTTTCAAAGGGTGTTCGCCCGAGATGTGTTCCCATTAGACCGTATGTATCCTGCTGCATACGTTCTCAACACGGACCCGATGGATCGGCCCGGTGAACATTGGGTGGCCGTGTACTTGACAGAACAGCAGGGGAATACTTTGACCCGTACGGCCTGCCATCCCTCCATCTCGATTTAACAGACTTCATGGATCAAGGTACAGAGACGTGGTGTTGGAACAGTCAAACGTTGCAAAGCCTGACCAGTAGCGTGTGCGGACAATATTGCTTGTTTTACCTGTACCATCGATGCCGGGGAAGACCCTTATCTACCATCGTACAGATGTTTGACGAGTACCCCAAGGCCGAGGACCGCGATGTACTCGTCTATGACTGGGCCGCCCATCATTTCAATGTACAAGCCCCGTTCTGGGCTTAAGTTAATGACAAGCCCCTTGTTCTGGGCTTAAGTTAATGACAAGCCCCTTGTTCTGGGCTTAAGTTTACAAGCCCCTTGTTCTGGGCTTCAATGTACAAGCCCCTTGTTCTGGGCTTCAGTTAATTACAAGCCCCTTGTTCTGGGCTTCAGTTTTCACGTGGTTGTTCTCACGTTGTTGTTGTTCACTGAATAAAAAAAATGAGATCTCACCAAAAAACCCTATCTTGTGTGTTTTATTCATAATGCATCAATGCCCAATGTGGAGATTCAGTCAAACTGAAATCAGTGGTGTAGGATGGGGCCAAAATGTAGCCCATCAAGTTTAGAATGCAAGAGCACTATAGTAAAAAATAGAGAGCCAATGAAATCAGCCTACAGACCAAGTACGTGTTTTTGGTCTAGGTTTGGAGCGGGCATTTCATTGAGGTACGTGTATACGGTGAGTGAAGAGACTCGTCCAACACGTATAGATTATGTTGATGACTATAAGTTCTAGGTAACCCATCAAGGTTGGAATGCAAGAGCACTATAGTAAAAATAAAGAGCCAATGAAATCAGCCTACAGACCAAGTACGTGTCTTTGGTCTAGGTTTGGAGCGGGCATTTCATTGAAGTACGTGTATACGGTGAGTGAAAAGACTCGTCCAACACGTATAGATTATGTTGATGACTATAAGTTCTAGGTAACCCATCAAGATTAGAATGCAAGAGCACTATAGTAAAAATAGAGAGCCAATGAAATCAGCCTACAGACCAAGTACGTGTTTTTGGTCTAGGTTTGGAGCAGGCATTTCATTGAGGTACGTGTATACGGTGAGTGAAGAGACTCGTCCAACACGTATAGATTATGACTATAAGTTCTATGAGCATAATGCATGGAAGTGGCTTTGAACACCGTATTAGCCAATCAGTGGCCTAGAATGGAGCCAAAGGTAACCCATCCATGTCCAGAAAAACATTACCCGGGTGTACAAGAACCCAGATGTAGGCGCGGACGTAGGCGAAAGCACACCGTGAATACCCCAATTCGATTGGCTGATTGTTCGACCGCTGATTGGTTCTTTTTCTCGACCGCTGATTGGCTCTTTTTCTCGACCGCTGATTGGCTCTTTTTCTCGACCGCTGATTGGTCCAAATGGAACTGCCCATCTTTCCCAGGTTCATCTAGAATTCCCTTTTTTTTGTGCTCAAGCTCTGACTATAGCGATGCCGCAACATTGTCTCATTGGACATTGGACCGTCTGACCTGGAGGTGACCCTTTGACCTTTTGACCCGCGTCCGCGCGCGCACTGCCGGGGATGACGCGGGATGACGCGGGATGACGCGCGCGCGCGCGCGCGCTGCGGGGCGCTGGGGCGGGGCGGGAAAACACCCCGGCGGTTGAACATTGGAACTCTTGTGGGTTTGGAGGATGAACATACGGACGTCTAAGGGAAAAAATTGGAACTCTCCTATGTTTGGAGGTAGTGTTTAGTGAAAACCCGGAAGTGACGTGACAACCCACGTGACCTGCGTATATACTCCTGTAAAATAGAGCCGATTTTATTTCTTTGGAAGGGCAAGGTCAATAGGACTTGCGCTTTTTATACTACTAAACTGTGAAGTAGATTACATCTTACATAGGCCTTAAGGCCGTGATATGCATATGAAGTATTCTGGGGCATGGTCAGTACTTCTCAATTTTCCCTTCGTCTACTACTCGCCGATTTTTTTGATTTTTTTTTATTATTATTTATTTATTTATTTATTTATTTATTTCCTCGAGAGCTTTAAAATAAGACCTCACTCTACCCAATCGGGCCACTAGTGCTCCACCTAGACTCCAACATGTCCACCCCGTATGGATTTATACATACTAATATCCCAGTATATGAGTGTATATGGGTCTATATGGATCTATGGATCTATATACAAGCCTACCCGGTACTTTCATAGTTTTTTCCATCGTATTCTACATGATCAACCTCATAGCTCATAGTAAAAGCCATAAAAAAACGACCACCCCTATACCCATACAGGCCAAATATAGCGGACATCATCTTCGCCTGGGAATTGGTCTAGTCCGAGTTGTCTCCCTTGCACCAAAGCGTATAGATGGCGCTGTGGTTTGAACGGCATTATTATGCGGGCAAATTGACCTTGAGCAGCCATTTTGTGTTTTCTGAGCTGGGGAACATTCTCTGTCGCAGTTTATAACGGAACTTTCTTCCTTTCGGTGTCCGCTGAGATCAATAATGTGACGAAACTCTGCATCATTCATCGCCTGCATGTATACCCGTCACACGTGGACTGTAATCGAGGGAGTGTGCTGTGTTGTGTTCGAGCGGACGCATAAATTTGTGTGATATCAGACAGGAAACGTGAAAATTGATATTCTTTCACAGATTTCGAAGTGTATACAGTTCTGGTGAGCTGAACGCAGCCTTTATGAGCAACGATTGAACGATGATGTAGGCCACCGAACAGGTTTTGTGGAATCAACATTCTGTAACACTCCCCCCCTTGACTGGAGGGATTTTATCGGACATCTGCAGTACGGAACGCTATTTGTTGCATACATTCGCTTATCGTGGCAGTCCGTATAATTTGTCAATTTTTGTGTTTGGTTTCGTGAGAGAGGACGACATTGGTTTTCATCAGTGCAAAACTCCCGCCCCCGACCCGCACCACAACAGTGAAAGCTGGTGGATGAAATTCTACTCCACGGGAACGGTAACGAATGAATGGAATATCTTACCAAACTCTCAGGTAGGATGTGGGTTTCAGGAGTTCACCGGGTGTGACAATTTCTTTATAATGATTTGTGATAAAAGCGGGTAAAACCTAATGTCAAAATCTCATTGAAGGTCACGGAGATGTCGATTTATTGCTGATCAGCTGATTTCCAGGACAGACAGACATTATCTCGGCTCTTTTCTCTTCGAAATTCTTGTAATTTTCTCAATACAAATAAATATTTAAATTGACTCTGAGTTTTCTGTTGGCATTATTTAAGCAATATTATGCACTAAAATCTGATGATTCGAAATAAAACTAGGAATTTTTTTATATTTGGGCAATGGTAACACAACACTATACAGTGTGCATGGCATGCGCAGAACCTTGGTTGACGTCAGAAGTGTGGATGTGCGCATGCGTGAGGGATGTGTGGTGGGAGGTGGGTACAAGATGGCGGCCTGTGTGGATGTGTGGTGGGAGGTGGGTACAAAATGGCGGCTACCCACCTCCCACCACCATAAAACCAGGCCGCCATCTTGTACCCACCTCCCACCACACATCCACACAGGCCGCCATCTTGTACCCACCTCCCAATAAAGAAAAAAAAAATCAAGATGCAGCGTGTGTACAGATGAAGAGAGCCAGTACGCAGTATATTGAACAAAATGGGCGAGGGAGGGGAGGGGGAGGGGGGGGGAAGGTTGGTGGAAGAGCCAAACAATTTTTTTTTATTTTAAAAAAAAGGAAAAAAAGATTCATGGAGCCAAAAAAAATCTTTTTCATTTTCTATGTTTTTTTTACAATTAAAAAAGGGTTTGAAAAAGGGGTAACGGGGGGAGGGGGGGAGGATTGGTGGAAGAGCAAAAAAATTTTTTTTTTGGGGGGTAAGTGGGTCGAGTGAGGTATCAAATTGAAGCTTAGGTGAAGGAGCATCTGATGGACTGGGTGTAGGGTTGAATTAGGGTGATTCTGCGCATGCGCGGCGGCCGAAGGGTATGAAAATAGACGTTTTGGCATCTAGGGGAGCCCCTAGTGGACCGATGGGGTCGAGTGAGGTATCAAAGTGAAGCTTAGGTGAAGGAGCATCTAATGGACTGGATGTGGGGTTGACATATCGATAAAAAATGGATATGACCTTGAACTGATCACGTGACCTCCCCGTGATGACAAATACCCAGAACCAAGTGAGTACATGCATCCCATAGTCCCAGGTCACGCCCGATTCACGCAGACCGGAAGTGACCTCATACACCTGCGCACAACCGTGATGGGAAAAAATGGATATGACCTTGAACTGATCACGTGACCTCCCCGTGATGACAAATACCCAGAACCAAGTGAGTACATGCATCCCATAGTCCCAGGTCACGCCGATTCACGCAGACCGGAAGTGACGTCATACACCTGCGCACAACCGTGATGGAAAAACCCAGAACCAAGTCAGTACATGCATTCCATACAGGCAGACGAGGTCAAAATACTCGCTTCTGATTGGCTGTCAAAGGTCAGGTAAGTCACAGTGCTCCGCAAAAGTAGTGCAATGAATACACCCCTTTCCCTAAAAATGGACTCCTTTTATACGTTTTTCTACAATCCGCCATCTTGTACCCACCACCCACCACACACGCCGCCATCTTGTACCCACCACCCACCATCCACACACGCCGCCATCTTGTACCCACCACCCACCACACACACACACACACACACGCCGCCATCTTGTACCCACCACCCACCACACACACACACACCCACCACACACGCCGCCATCTTGTACCAACCACCCACCACACACGCCGCCATCTTGTACCCACCACCCACCACACACGCCGCCATCTTGTACCCACCACACACCACACACGCCGCCATCTTGTACCCACCACCCACCATCCACACACGCCGCCATCTTGTACCCACCACCCACCACACACGCATGCGCACACAACCAATTGTGACGTCACCAAAGGTTCTGCGCATGCGCACTGACGCGTTAATTAGTGAATTTACTCCTTGTATACTACTATCGTCGTCAAATGAAAATGAAAATGTCGACCCAGCATCAACACACGTAGATACATTATGTTCAAAATTATCCAGAAACATTGATGTAATCAATAGTATTAAGCATTGTCTGAATAGACCGACGTTAATTACTTTATATTACGCCTTATTCTATTCTTATATATCCTATTGTAATAAGGTTTGAGCCAACACTTACCCTTCTCATCTTCAACCACTGGTCTTACTGCAACAAGCAGCCAGAGGATGCTGGGTCCCCCGCCGAAATGCCAGCGATGGTTTCAGGAGCGGTGTTGGTGTCCGGGTTATAGATGATGGATACAATGGCTGCTAGTCATACATAATCAGACGGGAGGGGGGGGGGGAGACAAATGAACAAGGGTTATTCATTAATACCACATGTATCAGGCCTTGCAATTTTATGGGGCTCATCAGTCCAGGTCCCAAGATTTATTAACCCAGTAAACAACCAATGTGGGTAGAGCTTTTAAACTGAAATGAGCTATTATGTATAAATTCACCCTGTTGTCAGCCATAAGCAGACCTGTCAATCAACCTGGTGCAATTGTCAGAATGCAAGGCCCGATTCATGTTGAATTTCTGGTCCTGTACCATGGTACATGTACAGACCTAACCATTCGGAAAATGGTCTCAGGAAAAATTGCTTCACCTAATAATATAAATCAATCATATCGGTGTTCAGTTGAATTATCCATGTATACACTTTCGGAAACCCCCATAAGTGGTGGTTCCTGGTAATTCCTCTTCAGCTTAAACTCTGCTTCAGTATCATGTGAGCAGCATTTTGTTTACTGAAATTGTTTCAATGGCGACTTGACACATGCGGAAACAGGAAATGTCAGAAGAGAAAATTGCTCATTTCGTTGTGTGTTGAATGTGCTTAAGCTAGAAATTGAGGTCAAGGACTGGAAACCAACACCAGAAATCGCAGGAACAGCAGAATTCAACAATCAGATGTATGATATCGGTCATATATGGGCACGAAGAAGGGAGAAAGGCAAATGGATGACTATCAAACTTGATACACACGTGTCTTATGATTAGGGGATGTACCTGTGTCATTTTTGAGAAATCAATCATTGATCATTGACCCGGTGGCGCCATGCACCTTCATGCAGATGTTGCTGAAATGCAATAGCAAACTACATCTTGTCGCAAGGAATGAATTTGGCAAATTTTGGAAGAACCGGATGAAGCATTTGGAATTGATCGCTTGCGAAGAATTTGAACTGATATCCATGAAGTGGAACGGACACGAAGAAGCGAAACTCAGTGGCGCCACTTTCAGGCAGATGTTGCTGAAATGCAGTAGAAACCGGCGTCTTGTCGGAAGGAATGCGTATGCCGAATTTCGAGAGAATCCAACAAAGCGTTTGGAAGTTATCGCTTGCAAAATATTTGAACCGACATCGACGGACAGGAACGGGCATGAAGAAGCGAGACCCAGTGGTGACACCTTCAGTCAGATGTTGCTGACATGCAAAAGAATCCGGTGTCTTGTCGCAAGGAATGCGTATGCCGAATTTCGGGAGAATTCGACAAAGCGTTTGGACATTATCGCTTGCGAAACATTTAAACGGGCGTCCACGGGCATCCACGGTCACAATGAAGCAAGACCCATCCTGACCCAGTGGCGCCACCTTCAGGCTGATGTTGCTGAAATGCAAAACCAACTGGCGTCTTGTCGCAAGCAATGGGTGTGCCGAATATCGGAAGAATCCAACAAAGCGTTTGAAAGTTATCATTTGCGGAAAATTTAAACAGACATCCACGGACATACACGGACACAAAGAAGCAAAAACCATTGCGGCGGGGGACAAAAAAAAAGACTTATTGGAATCATTAACATGTGTGAAAAATATTCTCATACTGTACGTCTCTTCAAGCTGATGCATGTTCTCTGTATTCTGTATAGTGAATAAAGTATTCATTCATTCAGAGGGTGTCCGTGTGGATTGAACAAACCCAAGTTAAATTTTATCTGGAATGAGCTTAAGTTTCTTAAAAATTCTTAAACGAGAAATCTCTGTTTTGCCCCCCCATAGCCAAAGAAATTCAATCACCTGACAAATAAGTCTTTTCACATCAAATGGAATAGTTTTGAGAACTCTTTGACGATTCTTAGCAATTTTAAACTCTTCTTGTTTTTTATAAATCTGCAGAAATATTTATTTTTCCCACTCAAGAAAAGTCTTAAATAAGTAAAAACTGGGAGAAAATTAAGAAATTATTTCTTAAATTTTTTCAAATATTCTCACATTTTCTAACGTGTCGGTAAAAGTTCGACGCTTTAGCTTGGCGCAAATTGCAACATACGGATAAATTGACTTCCCTGATAATTTACATGGGACGATCACTCACCAGCCGTTGACAAATAGGTATTGACAGAAAAAAATCATTCTGCGAAGACAAGGCATTTTATTTTAATTGAAACTCACGAAAGGAAAGCATGAAAAATATATTTAATAATTACACATTCATATCGTCGATTCCCCCCCAAAAGAGGGAATCCAATATTAATTTATTCATATTACTAACAGCACACCGACGACAGCGTGCTCGCGGAATATTACACATCATTACAATAAAGAAAGGAAATACTATCCACTCAAATTTTAAATTACCTCTACCAGGCCTGGGGAGCCTAATGCCCTCACCCCCCCCGACACACACACATGCACACTAAACTGCTTAGCCTATCTCCAGAACAGAGACCTGATACACCGTGACTTTGTAGCTTATCTTATTGAGGTCATTTTGAGCCTATTTGTATAACCCTCGGGTAAAGGATCATAGGTCAATTCTAAATGGCGGGCATGTGGCGTACCAGAAAAAAATGTATTTTTTCTGCATGGCAAAGAGGGCATAATGTATTTTATTTCGAATTAAATTATTATTTTTTAATTTATCAAGCAGCTTTTACGAAGAAATCACATAAATAAAAAATGTGAAGTCATCGTGGCGGTCATGTTGGATTTTTTATTATTATTATTTTTTTACATTTGCTGCAGGGTAGAGCCGGACCAACGAGTATCAGCCCCCTAGGTTAAGGGATAAGACAACTATTTAAAGCGAGCCAATGGCCCCCAGGCTGCGATACATCTCCAAATCGCCCAGGTTAGATAGGATTAATTTATTTATATTACTAACAGCACACCGATGTCAGCATCCTCGCAGAATATTACACATCATAACAACAACAGGTTTAGGTTTAATTTTTTTCAGGTGATGTGGAAACCATGTAGAGGGAATTTTAGATTCACAAAAACATTTTTTACTGATGTTTTTCACAGCAATCTGTCAAACTGTACGAAACAATACCCTGCTGAATGAATTTTGTCTCAAAAATATTGTATCTCTTAGAAAATGTAATTATTATGTGATATAATATATTAACTGGTGTAAGGAAGAGCAGTTCGTCGCAATCTCAATAATGAACAGCTATATCTATATAGATGAGTGTAAGGAAGAGTAATTCGTCATAATCCCAGCAAGGAATATATATATCTATATAAATAGGTGTACGGAAGAGCATTTCGTCATAATCCGAACAAGGAACAGCTATATCTATGTAAAAGGGGGTAAGAGCAATTCTTCATAATCTCAGCAAGGAAGAGCTATATCTATATAAATGGGTGTAAGGAAGGGCAATTCGTCATAATATCAGCAATGACAGCTATATCTATATAATTGGGTAAAAGTAAGAGCAATTGTTCACAATCTTAGCAAGGAACAGCTATATCTATATAAATGGGTATAAGTAAGACCAATTGTTCACAATCTCAGCAAGGAACAGCTATATCTATATAAATGGGTGTAAGTAAGAGCAATTCGTCATAATATCAGCAACGACAGCTATGTCTGTATACATGTGTGTAAGTAAGAGCAATTCGTCATATCAGCAACGACAGCTATGTCTATATAGATGGATGTAAGGAAGAGTAATTCGTCATAATCCCAACAAGGAACATATATATCTATATAAATAGGTATAAGTAAAAGCAATTCTTTACAATCTCATTAAGGAACAGCTATATCTTTATAGATGGGTGTAAGTAAGAGCAACACGTTATAATATCAACAATGATAGCTATATCTATATAAATAGGTATGGGTAAGAGCAATACTTTACAATCTCATCAAGGAACAGCTATTTCTATAGGAATTGATGTAAGAGCAATTCGTCATAATATCAACAATGACAGCAATATCTATATAAATGGGTGTAAATAGGAGCAATTCGTCACAATCTTAGAAAGGAACAGCTATATCTATATAAATGGATGTAATGTATATACAAGTGTCTAGTCCGTCATTCAATATTCAGACGTCGTTCATTAAAGAATTTCCGCGTTCATAATCCAAAGACTTAATGCATATAATAACATTAGCACAAAATTAAATCTGTAGGGTCATCTGTAGTTTCCTTCAAATTCAATGAAGGGGGATATATATCCTTCACTGCCTCATTTATATAGCGATTATCCAAAGCAAGAAGATCGTCTATATAACGTTTGGTGAATGAAATTGAACGGGTTTTCAAATAATCTGTTTCTGAAAGCGTCTGCATAAAGTCGTATTCACAAGAGAACAGATATAGGTCAACCAAAACGGGTGCACAATTTGTACTTATTGGAATACATATATGCTGTTGATATATTGTATTGCTAAATTTCACATGGATATTATTAATGAGAAATTCGAGCAACTCTTCCAACGAAGAAACATCCCATGAATGATATCCCTTGTATGTAGTAGAGCTAAGGAAGGGCAATTCATCACAATCGTAGCAAGGAACAGCTATATCTATGTACATGGGTGTGAAGAAGAGCAATTTGTCACAATCTCATCAACTAACAGCCATATCTATACGAATTCGTGTAAGAGCAATTCGTCATAATATCCGCAATGACAGCTAAATGTATATAAATGGGTGTGAGGAAGAGCAATTCATCGCAATCTTAGCAAGAAACAGCTATATAAATATATAAGTGATATAAATGGGTGTAAGGAAGGGAAGTTCATCACAATCTTAGTAAGGAACAGCTATATAAATATATAAGTGACATAAATGGGTGTAAGGAAGAGAAATTCATCACAATCTTAGTAAGGAACAGCTATATAAATATATAAGTGATATAAATGGGTGCAAGTAAGAGCAATTCATCACAATCTTAGCAAGGAACAGCTATATCTATATAAATGGGTGTAATAAGAGCAAATCGTCAAAATCTCAGTAAGGAACAGCTATGTCTGTATAAATGGGTGTAAGATAAATTCATTACAATCTTAGCAAGGAACAGCTATGTCTATATAAATGGGTGTAAGAGAAATTCATTACAATCTTAGCAAGGAACAGCTATGTCTATATAAATGGGTGTAAGAGAAATTCATTACAATCTTAGCAAGGAACAGCTATGTCTATATAAATGGGTGTAATAAGAGCAAATCGTCAAAATCTCAGTAAGGAACAGCTATGTCTGTATAAATGGGTGTAAGATAAATTCATTACAATCTTAGCAAGGAACAGCTATGTCTATATAAATGGGTGTAATAAGAGCAAATCGTCAAAATCTCAGTAAGGAACAGCTATGTCTGTATAAATGGGTGTAAGATAAATTCATTACAATCTTAGCAAGGAACAGCTATGTCTATATAAATGGGTGTAAGAGAACTTCATTACATTCTTAGCAAGGAACAGCTATGTCTATATAAATGGGTGTAAGAGAACTTCATTACATTCTTAGCAAGGAACAGCTATGTCTATATAAATGGGTGTAAGAGAAATTCATTACAATCTTAGCAAGGAACAGCTATGTCTATATAAATGGGTGTAAGAGAAATTCATTACAATCTTAGCAAGGAACAGCTATGTCTATATAAATGGGTGTAAGAGAAATCATTACATCTTAGCAAGGAACAGCTATGTCTATATAAATGGGTGTAAGAGAAATTCATTACAATCTTAGCAAGGAACAGCTATGTCTATATAAATGGGTGTAAGAGAAATTCATTACAATCTTAGCGAGGAACAGCTATGTCTATATAAATGGGTGTAAGAGAACTTCCTTACAATCTTAGCAAGGAACAGCTATGTCTATATAAATGGGTGTAAGTAAGAGCAATTCATTACAATCTTAGCGAGGAACAGCTATGTCTATATAAATGGGTGTAAGTAAGAGCAAATCGTCAAAATCTCAGTAAGGAGCAGCTACATGATGTATATCTATATAACTTGGTGAAAGCAAGAGCAATTCGTCATGATCTCAGCAAGGAACAGCTGTCTATACGAATGGGTGTAAGGAAAAGCAATTCGTCACAATCCCAGCAATGAACAGCTATATCTATATAAACTGGTGTATGTAAAAGCAATTCGTCATAATCCGGTCAAGGAACCGCTGTTATATAGCAGGTTGTAGAGTTTCATTCATGGTACATGACAAACAAGAAAAGATCTGCGGTCTAAGTTTAATTTCCATCCAGAGTAAAGAACGTTTAAATTTTATCCGATTTCGTTTTGGAACCCTGAGTGGTGGCCTTAAAGTTCGGCTTCTTGGCGCGACACGCGCTGAAGGTGAACAAATAAGGGTTGATTGCAGAGTTGACCGGCAACACAACGGTTGTCAAAACTGAGGCGATATCGCGATTCACCGGTTGTCCCAAAACCGCAGAAATATTTGCGATTATTATTGGGATGAAGCAGACCACGTTGGTCATGATTACCAGAGACAGGCGTCGCGCGACTTCCAGATCTGAACGATCCTCCCGCCCAGCTTTCGCCTGTGATTCCTTCACGTTATAATATATCTTCACGTACAAGACGATGATCAACATCAGTGCTGTCGTGTTCAGCCCCACGAATACAACAGTTGCAAACTCCCAACCGTTACCTGTTGGCTCTGCGAAGTTGAACGGGAGACAAATCGCATTTCTCCCGTAATAATTTCCGAAATAAGAGGGTATTACAAAGGGGACTAGTGCAATTGCCAAGGAGCAAACCCATCCAAATAATGTAATCAGCCAAGCCTTCTTCACTGTAAATTGGTTAGCAGCGAAGGGATATACAAGGCGTTTGGTTCTGTCCACAGCAATGCAAAGGAGGGTAAATAAGGACATTTCACAGGAAATGGTTGCGAGAGCTCCGATAAAATGACATAACAGGCTTTCACGCCAGTCTTTATCGTATAAAATATAAGTGCCCCTGTAACTGGTGTCTACGGACGCAAGACAAATCAAATATATCGCCATAAGGGTGTCTGATATGCTTAAGTGTAACGCGAATACAGACGGAGCATTATTTAGCCCCGATAGAATACGCCAAATAATCACCGAGACGTTTCCCAGCGCAGCCAAAACGCCAAACATCCAGACTACGATTTGAACAAAATCGTTGGCAAGAAGATCTGAACAAGACGAGAAAACGTCAGCCTCTGGTAAACAACTTTTCACATTCTCACCAACATAGCAACAGAAACGGTAAGAATCCGTTCGCATTGTCTCAACATTCAACGAATAGAAAGTTTCGGCTACGGTGTTATCTAGAGGATTTTGTTCCAATAGTAGAAGGTCGAGTCTTGGTACTGAAGCAAATGCTTCCAGTTTGATATCACGCATTTCATTGTTAGATAGATCCAACTCCTTCAACTGTTCAAGACCATGAAAGACGTAGTCCCCAAGCTCACTGATCATCAACCCACTAAGGTTAAGATTTGGCAGAGACGATAGCCCACTAAAGGTTCCCTTTTCTATAAGCGACAGAGGATTACCCTGCAATTTTAAAGTCAGTAAGTTAACCAGTCCCTCAAAGGTCCTTGGCCTAAGTTCCCTCAACATGTTGCTGCTGAGATCGAGATATAAGAGATTTGATAGACTTATGAATGTGTCTAATGGAATATTCGTTAACTTGTTGTCAGAAAGAATGAGGACGGCCGAGTACCAAAAGTTCTTAACTGAAGAGCTATTTAAATTCAGCTCATTACGGCCAAGATCAAGAACGCGAACATTTGAAGATATATCGATGGCTGGCACCTCATGTAGGTCCACGTCATTACAGGAAATGACGTAACCACGGCACGTGCAGTTATCTGGACAGTTGAATGTTCGCAGATCGCAGAAAATCTCATCCATCCAGTTCGACTGACAGTTCACTCGCCCATCACACAGGTCAGAGAACGATATACACTGGGAAGTATTACCACACCGAAACTTTCCAGGGCAAACTTGCTGGGAGCATTCGGCTTCATCAGTTCCGTCTACACAATCTATCGTTCCGTCGCAGACTTTGTAGAACGGTACACAGTACGACTCAGGGCATTTGAACATTGCAGGGCATTCGAAATTTTCACAATGTTTCAAATGGGCGCCGTTGCGGCAATATTTTAACTGGCCATACTGGTCGTGATCATAGACGCAGGCTTTATGACGAGGGAAGCAGGCGATATGCTCAGAGTGACATCTCTGGTGATCAACGTGACCGGGACACATACTGTCAAAGTTCTCCCTCTGATCCATTTCATCATCCTCTTCAACATAGTAGTAATACCTCGCATGGTTAACGCTGTGTCGGCCCTCATCGGCCTCGCTGGCGTCGGGGCAGTCCGGTTGTAAATCTTGAAACTGGCTTTGAGGGAGGCATCCCACTGCGGGGCATGCAAAACCCGCACAGTTCAAGCCCCAATCACAGGACTCTTCATCGGAGCCATCAACACAATCCAACTTGTGATCACACCTTTGTTCTTTGGAGACGCACTGGCCACTGAGACACCGGTATTGGAGCTCCGGGCAGTCAGGGTGGATACACATCTTCTCGTCGCTGCCGTCTTGGCAGTCTCGATGAAAATCGCAAAATTTAGAGATTGATACCGTCTGTCCATCGCCACACACGTATGTACCATGTAAGCCTGCACAGTTGATCTCGTCCTCCCCGGCCTGACAATCCATCTGGCCATTGCAGACGGTCGCTGGGTTCAGACAAGTCCCATCTTTACACGTGAATAAGTAAGAAGGGCAGTTGAACTCCTTCAGATGAACATTCCGTTCACACATTGCATGCGACACACGGCCGTCAGTTGGAATGCAAACACATGTGGTATTCCTAGCGCTATGCTCATTATACTGACGGGTGTCATCTAGTAATGACAAAGAGATACAGTTGATCCTGGTATAGTCTAATTTGACCCAAATGTCTCCATCACCAGCAAGCATTCCAAGAGATGTCAGGTAAATTTTCAGATCCGCTACAGAGAATTTATTCACCTCGGCCAATGTGCCTCCATGAATTTCACACATATCTACCGCCTCTTCAGCCTGGATTGAATCTTTCAACGATACCGGTGCTGTAAGAACCGCTAAACATATATTACGAACAAAGTTCCATTCGTCTGGACACTCAAATATATCCTGTGTTCTTTGGTTTATAACGATGCTGCCATTCCAAGTCCCAGGACGTAGCACATTCCCTTCTTCGCAGATGGTGTTCGTGGAAATATATTTTTTCTCACAATCAATTTTCATCCAGTTTGTTGAATAAAATGGATTACCAATGTTCATTGCGGTACATCTTAGTCTTCTATCATATACGGGTTGAATTAGTTCCACATCCAATGGCAGCTTGGGTTCCGTCGGTGGGATATTATTGAAGCCATCAAACGGGTAGTACCAATCAGACACGGTCAACGGGCTACCATCGGTCCATCTATAAACACCTGCCTGGAAGAGACATGATAGGGCATCATTGTTATGAAATATTTGTGTCTAATACCGCCCAAGTCGGCGCTAGGGGCCGTATGGTCAGGTCATTCAATATATCCACATGAACAGATACAATAGGGGCTAGGATATAACTATAAATGATATAAATGATCACATTGATCACTTATGGTTCTTGTGGGTTTTTTTTTAAAATATGCAGTCATATAGGGTCATATGTATTCTTATCAATGGAAAAAAGTAATATTTTGATAACACTTTGCAGAACCGAATATACTTGCCTCAAAGGTTTATCGTTTTTCGTTGGTCAGACTTACTTGGCGTTCAATCATTTTTTTTCAAACTGACTTTTATAATAATATGAAAGACGAAAGTTTATCAGATTTGCTAGCCATAACTTTGAAATACATTTTGTTTAACTAGGACATATTTTTAAATAAATGAGGGATTGAACAGAAATATAAAAAAAAAATTGTTACAGAAAAATTAGTGTAAGCCCCGAAATCCATAAATTTACCATTCAATGTACACTCTTGTGTCTTATAAAAGAAACATTTTCAGATTTAGAATTAAACTATTTAACCCCATCTGGCCTGGACTTTTTGTGGCCTGTCCTGGCCTGGAGGGGAGAGGGGCGAAATGGCCTCTCCTAATTATTGTTCTTTCCACTTGATCTAGGGGGCTGAAACTTACTACACTATACCCTTGGGTCAGGCTCTACCAGAAAATGTAAAAAAATCCAAGATGGCCGCTTTGATGACGTCATTTTCGAAAACGACATTTTTTGGTCGATTTTTCGGTCGTTTTTTTCTTTTTTATTTATGCAATTTCCCCGCAAAAGCTTCATGATGAATTAGTAAATACTAATGGGATGTGAAATAATATAGTTTTTGTCCACTTTTCATGGCGGAAAAGCACAAATTTTAAAGAAATATGACAAAAATCACTTTTCTGATACCCCACGTGGACGCCATCTTGAATTTACCCATGATCCTCTGCTCGGGAGGTTAT